>JADRCD010226911.1:15123-86961 GCA_019843815.1 Montemys delectorum
ACACACACACACACACACACACACACACACACACACACACACACACAGATTTAACTGGCAGTGATAAATGTGCAGGAATGCTCCACAATTTAGGATGCAGTTCTGCAGAACTCTCAGCATGTGTGGCACCCAAACTTGCAGAGGCATACTGAACAGTCACCGACTTTCTGACAATAGAGTAACTTTCCCACCAGCAGCCTACAAGTATTCCTTTGTCCCAAGTGGAGAAATGACATCAGGAACAAGTCTTGGCGATAAACGCCACTTTCAACTCCTCTTTGAAGAGGAAGCAAGAGGAAAGTTTAGACTTTTGAGTGTGATGAGTTAGGACTCTGCTCTAGTGAGTCATGGTCACTCAGACTTCCCCTGTGGACCTCGGAAACCCCACGGGCAGTCCTCAACAGTTGGCAAAGTTCGAGAGAGCGAAGCGAGAGCAAAGGAGAGAAAAAAGTTTGAGAAGTTTTGCTACATCTTCACTCAAGACTGCAAGTGCACAAAGCATTGCAGAAGGCCGGTTATAGAAGAAGAAAAAAACACATTCAAAACTACTTACTGACTAATGGTGCAGAAAATGTTATGAATAAGTATCCCTTTCTTGATTTATTACTTTAATTATCTGACATTCTATAGACCCCCATTAGTGGATTTTTTTTGGCTTAGATTTCAATTTTCTGTCTCTTGGTGAAAGCTATTTATCATAATAATCAGTAAAATTCAAAACCTTTTAGCAGTATTTATAAAATTCATTTGCCAGGTTCAGCCCTTGGAGAATGACAAAGAAGGAGCATTAGGACGCGTGTGAAGTGTTTTATGCAGAATTATCTGTCCATAAGAATGATTAAAAGTTCTTTAGAATATTTGGAGCCCATTAGATTTTCAAATTTTTTTAAAAGTTCTTACCTATGCTGTGACTGGAAGCTGGGACCGGCTGATTGGGGGGCTGCTGTACTTTTGTCCGGATGATCCTGTAGGCAGTTGGGGAAAAAAAAAAAAACACAACTATTTACCATTGAGAAGCAAAGAGATCCTGAGGCTGGGGTGTTGGTCCCTTGATAGAGGGCTTGCCTGGTATGAGCAAAGCCCTGGATTCCATCCCCAGCAAGGAATAACCTGAAAGTGGTGCTGCACACCCACAGTTCGAGCACATGGGAGGAGGACGTAAGACAATCAGAAGTTCCAAGTTATCCCCCAGCTGCATAGCAAGTCCAAGCCTAGTGCAGCCTGTATGAGCCCCTGCCTTTAAAAAGAGGAAGCCGAAAGAGACCTTAACTAGGGAAGTAGAGACACAGGAGAAGAGCAGAATCAGGAGATTATGAATCCAGGCTGGGAATTAGGGGTTCTAAGGGGATTTTTCCCATGGCTCTCTTTGGGTGGCTTGCACCTACCATTCCTGGACCTTCAGAGCCTCTCTGATTAGTGTGTGTGTGTGTGTGTGTGTGTGTGTGTGTGTGTGTGCACCCGTATGTGCGAGAGCGTTAGTTAACTTTCCTGAGATAGAATCTCATATAGCTCATCTAGCCTCAAGCTCTCTATGTACCAAAGGCTGTCCTTGAACTCCTTCCTGATTCTCCTGCCTCTCCTACTAGGTGCTGGGATTTCAGGTGTCCACCACCACATCTGGCTGAGTGCTTCTTTTTCTGAAAAAAGAAGATGGTGTGATACTGGTCCAGGTTGGCCTAGCTGTCTCTCAAGTGTATCTGCAGCCCATCAGAGATCCTTCCCCTCTCTAGAGCTCATCCATCACCCGTGGGACAGAAGAACTGAACCAGGCAACCTGTCTGTCCTCTGGTAACACTCCTGTGTTGGTTTCTTGGCCCTAAAGATTCCACAAATAAGATTAATGCAGCCACCTGGGAAATGAGCAAGGGGGAGCATGTGTGTCACTGACGGGTTGCAGTGCTGCCTGGGGAAAGCACTAGGCTCAGCTTCACCAAGAAGCCAGCTCAGACCCACCCCGGGGGGGGGGGGGATCTTAGCCGCAGTATTTGCTGCTGTTTCCAGAGTTTCACCATGTTGTCCAAGGATGACAACAAGAAGAAAAGACACCAGAAAGTTGGCCAAACTTTGTCTTTGTTAAAGACAAACAGCCAGTAAACAAATGTGGGGCAAAGCCAAAACAGATGATCCAAAGCAAAGCTCAGGACAAACTCAATCTACCTGGTCCTATCTGTCACACTCTGTAAACAGTGCCCAACTCTAAACCACTCCAGCTGTGCTCTCTGAGAGGCTGAAAGTTCCAGGTTCCCTGGCCAGAGTAGCCTTCGGAAGTGCCTCAGCGGAGGATGATGCATCAAGCTGACTTCAAAACACAGAGCCCATGTCATTTACACCCAAAACACAAAGAATAGAGATGCCCTGGCTCCCGCCAAAGACACTGGAGCAGGTTCAACAGATGCGAAATTTGAAAAAGTAAAACTTTATTAAATTAAAACCACCAAACTTTATCATAGGAAGGATCACATAGCTGGGAGCCAGAAGGGTCCCCGTTTGCCTTTCCCGAATCTCTGTTGGAGTGCTAGCACAAATCTGATTATGACCTTGAGCTAGACTGTTCCATTTTGGCCTCAGCACAATCAGGGTTCCCATAAATAGTTCTTTGATTATTTTAAGTAATGAAATACTTTTATAAAAAAAATATTTAAAATTTGCAGGAATCTGTATTTAAAGATAAAGGCTGCACCGACTTCCCTTTCGCCGCAGCCTGCCAGTTCTGACTCCCTGGGAGCATGGGGAGCCTTGATGATGAGCTTCTGGCTGGATCAGTGGGGGGCCTCCAGAGACCACTAACATGGCACATCTTTGAACAGAGAACAAAGACAACCAGAAGTCCCTGGAAATGGGTGAGGCGTGATGTAATAAAATATTGGCTTTCTCTAGAGAAGTTCTGTTCCAGGCTCAAACTATTTGTACCTAACAGGACACTTGGTAGAGTTTTACTTCATTATTAAAGTATTCTGTGTTCATTATAAGCTACTTTTTACCTTTCTGTGTCTGAGCATTTGTTTGTATATTCCTGTGCACATTGTGTGAGTATGTGTAAGAGACATGTGTGAGTGCGAGAGACAACCTCGGATGTTGTTACTCAGGGTAGGCTGGCTAGCCAGCGATCTGGAGAGTCTGTCTTCCTCCTCCTTCACCATATGGGCTCCAGAGATCAAGCAAATACTCAGGTTGGTGGCAAGCACCAGCACTCAGCTGAGCCACCTCACAGAACTCTACCAGCTTTTATAAATGGCGATGCTAAGGACTCAAAATCAGGTCCCTGTTCTCACAGAGCAAGCCTTTTGCCCCCTGAGCCATTTTCCCAGATCCACTATAGATTGTATGGATAATGCGTAAGTATAAAGAAGATAACTGTGAGGTATAGAGCTGCACGTCTGTAATCCCAGCACTTGGGAAGCTGAGACACAAAAGATGGAAGTTTGAGGCCAGCCTGAACTATCAAGACCACATCTCAGAAGAAAAAGAAAAAAGAAAAAAGAAAAAAAAAACCCCACCACATTCACGTCAGACACATAGTTATACCCACATCCCTGCTGCTGTTTTCAAAACACCACTTTTCACCCACAAACAAAGATTAAGCTGTGCACTCCTTTTTCATCTCCTGCACTTTACACATGACAAACCATTGGATCTGAATGTCTGTTTCAAGGCTGTCCTGGGTTCCCAGCTGCTGCATAGGAAGGACAGAAGAAGCGGATGCCTCCTCTTAACCTCACTGGCAGTGGGCTCTGGCTCTGCCTGACCTTACATGCAGCTTGGTCCTAGGCACCCAGGGCACTGACGTCGTAGCTGATCTCTGGAATAGACTTGCTCATGGATGCTACAAGCCTAACCCCAGAGCATCAGAGTCCTGACCACCTGCCTGAAGTCTTCCACCCTTTTCTGATGAGTCAGCTTAAACACCTCCTCAAATGTATTGCACACATGTATACATTTGTTTGTTTGTTACAATTCTCAGGGCAGTTGTTTCCATTAAGCAGACCGAATCAATGTCTGCTTACATTGAGTAAAGACCTGAGACTAAGATTTCTTTTCTTGACCTTTGAATTATGTTGCTACCCAACTTGGTTTTTAAAAGGGTTTTTCAAGATTAAATTGTGTATGTATGTGTGTGTGTGTGTGTGTGTGTGTGTGTGTACAATGATGTAGCAGATATGTAAGTACTGTACACAGATGTTAGATAAACATCCTATTTCCTACTGAGTCCAACTTAAAACCCTAACTTTTTACTAAATTTGTCTAGGGGCAAAACAAAATGTATTTTTCCCATTTCTTTTCAAATACCTGCAAATCACTGGCAAAGTGTTAGGAGAAAGTCATGAACCATTAACAGGTCACGCGGCACAGGAGTAAGTGGACAGACCCCAGAACCAGAGCACTGGAGTAAGTGGACAGACCCCAGAACCAGAGCACTGGAGTAAGTGGACAGACCCCAGAATCAGAGCACTGAAGTAAGTGGACAGACCCCAGAATCAGAGCACTGGGGTTCAAATCTAGCCTTCAGTTTCCATACTTCAGTTTTCTCATCTGAAAAATGACAGTAAGAATCATTCCTACCCCCCACGGAACTATAATTATTATTAGGGTTAAATTAATAAACTAGCCAGATGTAGCTAGTAATAAATGTCATATGAGGTGATCCTCACTGCTGTCTTCATAAAGATGAACGAGAAGCGTCAACTTTAAAACATTTAGACACTTCACATTGCTTGAGGCACAGGGAAGAACTGTGATCTCAGCACTCAGGAGGCTGAGGTGGAAGGGTCCTGAGTTCAAGGCCAGCCTGGGATTCATAGTGAGACCATATCTAAGTAAATATATACGGTCCGTTCTATATTGCTGAGCATGAGCCCAGGGTAACATGTCAGCATGCTCTGGTTTAATGCTGATGAAGAGAGTGAAGCCCAGCATACGCCAGTGATTTAGTCAGGGTCACACAACACAGGATTAGTCCAGCCTCTTAGCTCCCAGGCCTGAGATGCATTTGAAGGAAGTGGTCCCCCTCGGCTAATCAGGTCCTGTATGAAAAACACAGAAGCTATTTGGACTCAAAATCCATTTGTCAGAATCTAAAGGGTCTTCCACTGTAAGTGTTTAAGGATCCCATTCCAGCATCATCCCCTCCTTGGAAAAACTAGGTCCCCTTACCACCATATCCCAGCACCTCTCATAAAATTATACTGTAAACAACGACAACAAAAAATAAATGTATACAAAAATATACATTGTGGTGCCTTGGAAAAGGTGCCACGGAGGCTGGAGATGCCACTGGCTGGCACAGTGCCTGCTCAGCACATACATACACAAGGCCTTGCTGTGAGGCTCTGGCAGGTACCACCCGAGCTCGTTGTGATCCCAGCACCCCAAGGCAACGGTAGGAGTGTCAGAAGCTCACGGTCATCTTTGACTGCGTAGCAAGTTCAAGGCCATTCTGGGCTGCATGAAACTTTCTTTAAAAGGGGGTAAGGGCTGAGGAGATAGCTCAGCAATTGAATCGCTTGGCAGGCAAACATGAGAACCAGAGTTCAGATTTAAGAAACTCCTGTAAATGCCGGGCAGCCTGTCTGTAATCCTGGCCTCAGAAGGCACAAACAGAGGATGCAAGAGCCATCATCCGCAAGCACGGGGTCTCGCCAAGAGACGCTGCCTCAACAATAAGGTAGAATACTGATTGAGGATGATTCTTGACAGGAAGTTCCAGCTTCTAGATACACATATATACAACAACAACAACAACAACAACAACAACAACAACACACACACACACACACACACACACACACACACACACACACACTGAGAATGCCATTTGTCCCAGTAGTTAGCCACTAATTTAGAGTCACAAAACTGGAAGAGAAGAAGAAAGACCTTACTCCATCCATCATCTCCATATTCCCTGACACCCTGCCTGGCCCTCAAGACTCCCAAATGAAGCATCCCAAATGAGCATGGTGGCTTAAGTCCCAAGAAGTCTTCTGCCAGCCTGATAGAACTGCTTCAATGATATTTAGCTCCACATCAGCATTCTTTTCAGAGTTGGTTCCTGAAGAGAGCTGTATGGTGCCTCTAGGGTGGTTGTAGAGAGGACCCTGTGGCTACAAGAACAAATATAAATGCAAATATCACCTTCTCTCTAGCTGTTTGAAATAGAGAAATTGCCTTGGTGGGTGCATGCAAGGAGAGAGCTAGGAACTCTCTTTCTCTTCACACTTGCAACAGACTCTGCCTTCTTATAAAAAAGCATTTCTGTAGTGGACACCACAGGCTTTCCAATGGGTTTGGAGTGGGGATGCATTGGCAAGAGAATCCTTCACATTTGAGGCACCCTCACTGAACATTCAGTGAGGGGTCCCCAGCAGGAGCTCCAGAGAGAAGTGCTGGAAAGATCTAAGGATTCCTGGTATCAGTAGGCAGCAAAGCATGCGAGCCATGATGCTCTGAAATATGGAAAGAAGGGTGGCGTCTCCTTCTGCCCTCCATGCCAGGGGAAGTGGCTTGGAGAGACCTTTAGGACATGGACACTAGGCCTCATCTTGCTATTGACTCTGCTCATCTCCATCTGAAGCGCCTTTCCCCTGGCCTTCCCGTCTCGGCCTCAGCTTCTACACCTGCCACAGGATAGCATCAGGCCCGATGGCTGTGACAGGCCACAGATAGAAAGGCCACATGGAGATACACTCAGCTAGCCACATCTATGGACTAAGATACCCTAGGGGCCCCAGAGTCTAGCCACGGCTGCAGTCACCAGCACCAGAGCCTCCAGCAGACAGCCCTAGACTCAGAATCAGCCATGCCTGATGTCGCTGAATCATTCATTCAAGTCCACCATCCACAGCCTTTGCTGTCCCTCTAACCACTTCTACCTTTGTAAGGATGGGATGTGATGAATAAATAAACAAATGTAATATAAAGCTACTTTTAAGCCCAAAGTAAGTTATCTCAAAGAAACATGTAAAGATAGGAATGTTGTGCTTGAAATGAATTGCCACCATTTAAAAGTCTAGATGTTTTTCATGCACACACATCCACCTCCACACAGAGATCCTGGGGTCTAGATTCCCTGAAGGAGTGGGAAGACTCAGAGCCACTCTCCTGGCAGCACTCAGCTGAGACTTGGTAACAGCTACCCGCCCACAGGGCTGTACTGTCTCCTGTGCCTTGGCCACTGCAGTCTCTAGTCTCACACCTGGCCTGGTCCCCTCATTAGAGGCCACCTGCCTGGCCCTACCCACGTAGGCAATAGAGTTTGTGATCGCCATGGGCAGCCAAGGTTGTTCTGTGGACAATGTCAGTGTGTGTTTGCAGAGAGGACCAACTTCTCCAATATTGCCTCTGTTCCTGCCTCTACATTCTCCAATGACCCCCTCAGTTGGACCATTCCTGGCTCACAGGGACCTAAGCAGTATAGTGCTTATCCATGGGAAGAGCAGCATGGATGAGCATTGGTCTAGTATAAGTCCATTTGTGCTGTAAGTCACATTTTAAAATCTTAGTACCCAAAATGAGAATGTTAAACAGCTCACTAACAATTTTATACTGATTGTAAATTGAAATACTTTTTTTCCTATATTGGGGGTTAATAACTCTAATTAATTAGACATATTTCTTTTTACTTATTTCCTCTTACTTATTTCTTTTTACTAGAAAATTTTCTAGAAAATTTTAACTTGCACACATATTGTATCTAATCATAGTATTATTACTACTGTGTACTGTATATTATATACTTTAATAATAGTATTAGCGAAATTCACATTCCTCCACTAAAATTTCACTGGAAAGGTAGCTAGGATCTCTGATTTGCCAACTCTCTCCTCCTGTAGCAGTTTCCATCATTCCATGATGAAATTTACTTTTAAAAGGAAAAAATAAAAACCTTGAACCCAGAAAATGATCAAGTTTGTTTTGTGTCCTGAAAATCCTGCATTGAGACAGACATGGGGAACACACAACTAGAACCTTTCAAATTTCAGGGAAAAAAGTAGCTACTACACCCCTTACCGGCCTCCTGGTATTGTCCTCCCCCTCAGGACCTCCTGGCATTGTCCTCCCCCTCAGGACCTCCTGGCATTGTCCTCCCCCTCCCACCCACCCAGGGCCTCCTGGCATTGTCTCCCTCCTCAGGTATATCACCTAGGACAGGTCTGAAAAGCTTGCACCCACTTTCCCTCTTCTTCAGCGCCTTGCAGGATGGCAGAGCCTCAGTAAGGATTAGCAAGAGAAGCAAATGGGCCAAAAGTTAATGCATTAGTGGGACTTAAGAAAAATCAACACATCCATTACATGGGTGCTGCATCTGAGGCATCGCCCAAGGTGCTGTCATGCGGACCAGAGGGACCCTCAGACACATTCTAGCCTGACCGGCTCTGTCTTGCAAGGGTGAGGAGTTCTCAACACCAGCCACAGTAGGGTGAGACTCTGCAGAAACTGGAATGGTCCGATTCCCAGACTTCTGGCTTTTTTTCCTTATGTGAACACACTGTTTCTTATGAGAACAATCCTGTGGGTTCATCACATCACTTCATCCCTGGCTGTGGGTTTGCTTGTTCATTTCTTTGGAATTTAGAGATAGGATCTCATGTCTCACTTAGAACTCTCCTCATCACCTAAGGATGATCTTGAACTCCAATCCTCCTGCCTCTACTGTAATCCCACTGAGATTATAGGCATACACCACTATAGGTTTAGGTGGTAAGAGGGATAGAGCCCAGGGCTTCATGTATGCAAGGCAAGCACTCTAACAACTGAGCTACACTCCCAGCTCCTGACTATAGGCTCAAAGGGATCTACCTATGATAGAAAAGCAACTTCTCTGGGAGTACCTCTTCGGGGAATGGCATACATGTGTAACCCAGCACTCAGGAAGCTGAGACAGGGGGATCACTTCAAGCACACAGCAAGTTCCAGGCCAACTAGAGATACAGAGCGAGACTCTCTCTCATTAAGAAAGGAAAGAAGGAAGGAAGGAAGGAAAGAAGGAAGGAAGGAAGGAAGGAAGGAAGGAAGGAAGGAAGGAAGGAAGGAAAGAAGGAAGGAAGGGAGGGAGGGAGGGAGGGAGGGAGGGAGGGAGGGAGGGAGGGAGGGAGGAAGAAATGGAAAGGGAAGGAAAGGAAAGGGAAAGAAAAGAAAAATTTCTCTCAGAATTTAATTTTCATTTTATGTAGTATTTTATTTTTTGAATTGGGCTCTTGCCATATAGTCTAGGCTGGTCTCAAAAACACCGTCCTCACACTGCTGAAATTACACACGTGTGTTAGCACACCTATGCCTAGTCAGAAATTGATTCTTAAGGCTCTGATTGTATCGGTCAATATGCTTTGGATCTGCCTAAGGAAGAGATTAGAGAGGACACCACTGTGAAGTCCACGAAAATGCTATGCCTGGTACCAGGGAGTATTCTGTCTGTTTGTCTTTTCTCTCCCTGGGTGTGATCTGAGGGTACCTGGGACCAGGCATCTCCTTGTCTCTGGAGCACCTTGGTCTCCTGAAGATTCCACATTAGAATCACTAGAAAACTCATGACAGTGTCCTGGGCTCTCAGATCTCAGTTCAATTTGGTAGCAGGGCTAGAACAAAGAGCCACATGTGCTCAGCTCAAAAAGGACTTTGTTTCCCACACATAAGTGGTTCAACCTCCGTCCAAACTGGAGGCTGCACTGTCAGCCTGGGAACTTCTGAGAGGAGTTAGCCCCCAGCGGCAAGGATGTTTGCTCCACAAAGGCAGATGAACCCAGGGATGTCACTCACTCCTGGCTCAGAAAACTCAGTGGCCTGGGTGTTAGCATGATGTCCTCTCCTGGTGACTGAGTCTAGCACCATCTATTTTCTCCCTTGCTCACTAATCCCCAGGGAATGACAGGAAAAGAATAAGCTCTTCAGGAGACACACACGGACCCTTCGGTACGCCAGCCCCACCAGAATCCACAGCCTCACCTGTTGATGGAGCTGACGCTGGGCACTGTGTCATTGTCACACACTCGCTCTGCCAACAGCCGGTCCCTGATCTCCCAGGCAAACATGGTAGGATTTTGGCGTTTGTACTCAGCGATTTTTTCCACCACTTTGGGAGTGGCAACCTTTGGTTTGGATCCTCCAATCACCCCCGGTTTGATGCTTCCTGTCTCATAATACCTAGACCCAAGAAAAGAGGACCATAGTTAGCCATGAGAGCCAGCAAAGTGGATGAACACTTGCAACGTGCAAAGTGTGACTCGTAGAGCACCGAAAATGTAAACAGATCTTTAAACATAGTATGAAAAAGGCTATTGAATAACTTGATGGGTTTTTTAAACTTGATTTCTTTAAAGTATGCATTTTGTGTACATGCATGTCTCCATGCATGTGCATGTGTGCCAAGCTCAGAGGACAACCTTTCTGAGTCAGTTCTGTCCGTCCACCATGGAGTCTCAGGGATTGAACCCTGGTCACCAGGCTTGGCAGCAGGCACCTTGACCAGGTGAGCCATCTGCCCAGCCCACTAATAATGTTTATATTTGTTGTATGTTAAAATTGCAATCTGTATGCATTGGGTTAAATAAAATTCATAATTAAAATTAATTATACTAGTTTCTCTTTACTTTTTTTAATGTGCTCTGAAAAAGTTTCAAATTACCCACATGGCTTGTATTATATAATATAATCATAAAATACATATTGACAGATTATTTTTAAAAGGCAAGTTAGTTTTTCCTCTTGGTCTTCTTGGTCTAAAGCAATTTATGTGCTTTAGAAGGATAAGTAGTTGCCGTATACTTCTGTGATATAAAATGACTTTACACCGCTTAAATGTTTTCCTTGGGGTAACACAGAATGAAGGTGCTTTGACTCTGGCCAAGCCTCTTGAACTAAAATTTTCCCAGAAAGGTGGTGTAGACCCTCAGTTTGGTGGATGTCCCATCCCCACCAGAATCTCTAGCATTCTCTCAAGCTGTCCCCTGTACTATATTTTTTTCTTTCCAAAAGAGAAAAAACAATAGCTGATATAAAATTAAAGGGAGTGTTGGATTCCAGCATTAATGGGAAATATGTATTAGAAATCAAATCCCGAGCAATCAGAAAAACCAACCACAATTCTTGCCAGCTCTCCCAGAGGCCTCCCCTGAGGTAAACGGCTGTTTCTAAGGACATTTCCATGCTATCAGCTTTTCCTCGTTAACGCAAATAGGATGTCAGGGTTTTACAGCAAAACCGAGACTGGAGAGGAGAGAGGCATGAAAGACCATTTGGGGGGGATGACTTGGTTCTTTTTCTGAATTCTAGCAGTCACTGCGTGCCTCTGTTTTACAGAGGCATTTGAGTCCCTCTTTCAAAGAAAATTATCCTGAGGTTGGAACATTTTTTAACCCAAAAGACATTTTAATTATTATGATGTTTAAACCTAGAGTATTGATAAGAAGTAGGAGAAGGCACTAGAAATGGTAGCACACATCTGTAATCCCAGTGCTTGGGAGGTGGAGGCAGAAGGATCACAAGTTTCAAGGAGACTTGGCTGGAGAGAGAGAGAGAGAGAGAGAGAGAGAGAGAGAGAGAGAGAGAGAGAGAGAAGGAAGGAGGGGGAGGAGGGGAGGAGGAGAAGGAGAAGGAAGAGAAGGAGGAAGAGGGGAGGAGGAGGAAAGAATGAGGTGATTCTGTTGGGTGGATGGATGGATGGATGGATGGATGGGTGGGTGGGTGGATGGATGGATGGATGGATGGGTGGGTGGATGGATGGGTGGATGGATGGATGGGTGGGTGGATGGATGGATAGATGGGTGGATGGATGAATGGATGGAAATGTGACCCAGAGCATCATGGATCATGTATAGGGTTGAACTCTCCACTTAGATAAGTCTGTCTAGGGCCAAGTGAGTGAATATTATAGAAGTGAAGGACAGTCCTTGTTTTCATTGAGAAGACTGAGTCATTTACAAATTTTAACCATAAAACAAAGCTCAACCCATCTTCCTTCTTTATAAAATTGTTGAAAGACATTTTCCTAAAAAAAAAAAAAAAAAAAAAAAATGGTTTTAATCACAAAAAAGTTCAATCCAGGGAAATAATCGCTTTTGACAGAAAGTAGAAAGGCGAAGAGCATCTCCTGAGGATTCTACAGTCCTGCTGGCTTCTCAAGAGAGAAAGGACTGTTAACTGTCACGTAACAACTTGTAATTTGGCACAGTGCTCTGGAGTTTACGGAGTTCTTCAAATTACCTTGATCCTCACTCATCTTTGGAGGCCATCAGGATTTTATAGAATAAAAAAGGAATAATCAGAAAGCTAAGGGACTTGCACAACACCTTCTGGCTACAGAGACAGACTTTGAATCTAGTGCTCTTCCCACTGCAAGCTTCTGCGTTCATTATAATATTTGAAGCATTGGTAGTTGCACTCCTTACAACTGGGGAGAGCTTTACCCTTTGCAAGGTCTTTTCTCAAGCATCTTTCACTCACTCAGTGAACCAAAAGTCACTAGTTCCTCTTAGGGTACAAATGGTCTCAGCACATACAGATTTTTAGATCGCGCTGTGTTCTCAATGGAACTACAATGACCGCACACAGAGCAGCAGGGTAAAGCCCTGCTTACGTGGCTGGCATGCTGCAGCCCAGGGCTCCCTGCCCTGCGTACTTGAGCAGTGCCAACTGTGTGACTCCACAGTCCCAACAATCGAGGCTTCTGTCTTCCGTTTGACTGACACGTGGACCAGTCCCTTAGAAAGTAACACAGACACCCCCTGAAACCCCAACTCGAGACTGTGTCAAGTGAGGATTCGGACTTAATAACCGTCCTTTCATCTCAGCAAAACAGCCGTGCAGCCCTTTGGCTCACAGACAAAAGAAGAGCGGCAGCCACCAGCACAGTGTCCCTCGATGCAAAGAGCACAAAGAGCATTAGGTTGGGAGTCAAGAGGTGCCATGCCTGTAGTGGCTCTGACACCAAATGGCTCTGTGATCTTGACCCACTCACTCAGCCTTCCTTGGCCTCGGTTCCCCCGGTTCTGTAAGGGGTGGATATTTGCCCTGATTCCTTTGTGGAGCTACTATGATGACAGGAATTCAGAATGACTGAAAAGATTTTGCAAAAATAAAAAATAAATGAAAGATAAAAGAGAATTTGCATAAAGTAGAGTGCACAGTTGGGGATTAAAATCCCCACTGTTTTAATTTTATCATGTGACATGTCATCAAATTTCAAATGACCTGGCATTACCAATGAGAAGAGACAACAGTCGTACTCTTATCTTGGCCTTCATATAATACCCAGCCCTCTACATTCTTTAATTCTAGAGTGGATGTCTATACTCCTAGCAGCCCACACACCTTCCTGAGGGAACAGGGAGAGCTGCCTGCTCCCAAGGACTTTGCCAGCCTTGCTACACAGCCTTTGAAAACCGCAGCCACCACACACCAAACACTATGATCTGTCACCCAGTCAGCACCCATCAAATTCCTCTGTGGGTCAGGGGGATCTGTGGATCAAACTGGCCCAGTTTGGAAATTCCCAGACACACTGTTTTAGGGCTGAACTTGTTTCTTAAAAGGCAGTTCTAATTAGAGTGACATTTTGTCCACTGTGGTTCTTAGTTATGAAAATAATGAGCTATGAAATTCCAATTTATTGTTGACAACTTAAACGGCCAGGCACCGGAGCGGCGCATAACTTCCGAATGCCACTCTGTCCAGTGACAAATCTATTCTAGTCCATGGGAAGCTGCTGGCCTGACTTTAGAAGGCTCCCTGTCCACCTCAGTCTCCGTGGGAGATGTAAAGGGCTCTAGAGCTCTAGAACATGAGAACCAGTCATTTGGATATCTGAGAAAGGCTCTCACTGTCTTGAAATTTTCAAACAGCGAACCAAACTTCATCTCACCAAAGAGATCTCAGTAAAAACAAAGGAAGGGCCTCCCCTCTCCCCCACAACTCCCTCCTACAAAGAAGCCTCACAAGAAGATATTGGAGACCACTCAGCTCCAGAAGTGAGGCCAGTAACCTTTGAAATAGCTCTCTTCTCACTCTCTCCTCTTGTATTTTTTCTATTGTGTCTTTTTAAAAAATCCTTTCTTCCCTTTGTTTTCTCTCCTCTCTTTCTGTATCCCTGCTTGCTCATTCTCTTTGCTGCACTTGCTCTCACCTTTCTCCCTAAACCACCATCTAATGGGCCACCAAGCTGATAACCTCCTAAGGCTGGAACTCTCTTGCTAGCTGAGTGATAAGTAGAACTGGATTGCACCCTTGGCCTCCACAACTGAAATGACCCATGCTTGGCAAGAAGATGGAGAATAAATACCTGGATTAGTGGCCCTAAAGGAACAGTCAGATCCCTGGCCCTGTGACTTCTTCCTTTGGTCTTAATCAAGACTTTCTATACGGTTCTTCAACAAAGATGTTAAGAGAATTCTTAAATCCCAGCAGAAGAGCAGAAAATCATAGTGTCACTGAGAAAGCTCCAGAAATACTTAGGAAATGTTCAGGCATCAGTTGTTAACGCAGAATGCAAGCTTTAGGACAAAGGTGAGGACCACTGATCCCAGTGAGAAAAATAGTGACAAAGCCCTGAGCAACTAAACCTGACATTGTTTCCTGTCTACCAGGGCAGCCCTAAAACAAATCACATGCCCAGGACATTAAACAAACAAACAAACAAATCAATTGATGTGGTTTGGAGTTACTGAGAGAGATGGGTTCCAGAGTCATTTAGCCCTCAGTCCAGCCTAAGTGCTGACTTAGCCAAACATACCCTGGCCAGTCAGTTTGCCTAGGAAAGATTTGTTTCCTCTTCTTAAAACCTGGCTGGCGCTGAGGCTGATGGAAAAAAAAAATAGTAAACACGAGACTAAAAGTCTGCACAGCCCTCTGGGATGAGATCATTGTTAGTATTTTTGCTTGCAGCAAATTGAGGGGTCAAGTGGCAACTTTCAAATGTCAGATTTGAGAGTTAGTGTTTGTTGCTGGTTTGTTTTCTGCTGTTAGGATGCCTGTCACTTTGAAAGTAACAAAACACACAGAAGGGAAACATTGTAGCCAACATGAGAAGGCTAATGATATAACGTAAGATGACCGCTGGCTTTTAAAGATAGAATGTGCTATTTAAAAGAAAACACTGAGGACTGGCAGTGTAGCTCAGAGGGTATTGCTTAGCATGTACACAGCCCTGCACCAACAGAGAAAAAGAAAAAAATGAATGTTTCATTCAACTCTGGTTGTGTACTATAATCTATTGATCTCTGTCCCACCCAACCATTTCCTTAACGCCCAAGCTCACCTAAGGTTTAGGGGGAAATTCTTAAGTGCCTCCTACTCTGGGGTTCTTTAAAACAATTCAGCAGACTTTTGAGAAGCACATTGTCCCCCCCTAACAAAGCCCCCCTATTCCACGTGTCATGGAAAAGAGGGGTTTCCACAGCTTCTTTGAATAGTGTGGTCTCAAAGGACTTTGCAAACGCTCAAGTGTTGGGTGTGTGGAGCAAAATGCCCGCCATAGTCTCCTGGGGACACTGGCACCTTGAACAGCTGCGGGCTGTCTTTTAGCTCTTTCTTTAAAACATTGAGGGAAGCCTGGAGCCCATGCCTTTACCTGCCAAGAATTTTGCTGACACAACCATGGCTGACCCGAAGCTGCCTGGAGATGTCGCAGGGCCTGACACCTTGATGGGCAAGTTCCACTATCCTTTGGCGGACTACATCTGGGAGTGGCCGTCCATTCACAAAAACCCCCCCAAGCTGATTCACTCCTCCATGTCCTGAAACAGATCAGAAACAAAAAAGCAAGGGGAAGGGTGGTTAGAACCAGTCACATAGTACAAGTGCCCTTGTGAGCACCCAGACCCCTTTGAGATCACAAATGGCGGCAGGCTAGAAGTCTTACACCTAGTGTCAATCATGTAGATGACATAAGGACTCTAGATGGCCTTTTAACTCTGGTCTCAGCTTTTGACCATCTGCAGGCAGTCAAGTGAGCCACCAGGAGCTCCCTACACTGTGTTTCTTTTAGTTACTAGCATTTTTCTCTTCATTTGGGGAAAGGGGTAAGGGGATGTGTAAAGAGATCTATCTGTATTACAGGAGCTCAATTTAATACACAAACTGAGGAGAATCATGGGGAGTAGATTAGGTCTTAAAATAGTCAAATTTAAAGAGGAAAAAATAGTGGAACTTGTTCTCTTTTAACAAATGTCTTCAAAGGTGAAACAGGCTGTTCTAATATCTACATCTCAAGGGGGAAAGTGTTTTCAAATCAGTAATCTAATTCAAGAACTGAAGATTTTCTTTTTTTTAATGACCATCATTTTCAGATCACTGAGACAAAACCTAACCAATGCCTTAATTTAAAAATAGAAAGGAAAAAAAACCCTAAAGCCTCCCTTTAAGACAGTGGTGTTGACGTGCAGGCTTGACCATTGTACCCTCTCAGAGCACACAAAAGAAATGGGTCACAGGGTCTTCTGCACACAGCACACTCCACTGAATCAGGTTTTGTTAGAAAGGTGTGCCCCTGGAATTTCGGGTATGTCTTGCAATCTGCAAGCAGGTTTAAATTGGTTAGGGAGAAATAAGAAAGCTTCTGAGTCGCAGATTTCTCGGGTGCCACGGAGTGTATTTAAGTAAAAGGAGACAGAGAAAGTGTCTGTTCCTATACTCATGCTGGACATCGGGATCACTCTGAAGGGAAACAGAGACCTGAGTAAACTGAAGGCCAGACCAGTCAACACAGACTGACCCAATGTAACAGGACTGACACTACAGCTGTCAATCAGCTACAAACTGGCATTGCTGAGGGTTGGAGCCAAAACAAGTTCAAGAGCATCAGCATAGTAATGCTATTGGCAATTCAGAGGCTGATGAGGGGTAACCTCCTACCCTGGGACTGAGTGAACTCCACTGGGGGCAGGCGGTGGAGGAAGTTGAGGCACCTCCAAGATCACGCACATATCCATACTCCAACTTTAAAGCAGAAAGTAACCACCACAGCTGCACCATCACCCATCCTGGTCCAGGGCTCATCTACGACCAGGCCCGTGAGCAAGATCTGAAACTGGGGAATAGAACTCTCAAAACACTACCTATTTCCTTTAAAGAGTCTTTAAAAAAAATCATGAATTATTTCCCGAAATTTCCAGGTCCAGATGTACGTCCAAGAAAGCAACAATCCTTTTTTAGGAAATAGCATTACTTAGTTCCAAACTATGCTGACTCTTGCTCTGGCTTTCTTTTTAAATGTGCCTTTTAGGGACTTTGATTGTTCTGAAACATCAACATTCACACAGGAGAAAAAAAAAACAGAAAGAGAGAAATTTGTCCTGAACAGGATTTTACAGCTAGGGACATAGTTACATAGCTTACCTATAACAGAAAGACTACGGCAACCCTGATCAACAGCTTTGATTTGGGACAGAGTATCTAAGGGGGAGGAGGGTTGAATCAATCTTTTCAGAACAGCCTGGATGTAAGTAAAACAAAGTACACCCAAAACTAGGGTGTGCTCCCTGGGAGGATAAAGGCCAGGAAAAGACAGCTGAAAGACCCAGCACATTCCTAATATGATCTAGAGGTCTGGGCTTTGCAGCGGATCTGCAATTATTGTTTGCTGTACCACTGACAATTGGGATTTCTGCCCAAAACACAGTGGCAACCTTCAGAGGACTTCAATGCCAAGAACAGTTCTGTAGGGGATTTGTGGGTCTGTATCACAGCAAAAACTGTGAAGACTCTCCCAGAGTCAGGTCTCTCTCAACCACAGCAGATCCTCTAAACTGCCTTCCTGTGCCCACAAGGCTTACAGATTCGCAGAAACCAAGGCGGGTGTCCACATATGACACAGACCTGGCCTAGGTGACTCTTACTTTTCTTAACTTCCTCAACAGGCCCCCAGACGGATCCTCTTGGTCCTCTTGTGTCATTATAACAGAGCACTTTACCACTGTGGCCTCAGGAAAGTGCTAATCTGAGATTGGTAAGAAGGGAAGCTCACATCTAAGGGAAAGAGCCAGTGGGACCAAAGAAAGAGAGGTTATCTGCAAAGGGTATAAGAGAGTAGGGGCAGAGACAGACAGCAAAGAAAGGCTGGATAGAACACAGAGAAGTTTAGGCAGGCAGAGGAAGTCTGGAAGGAATGGAAAAATCAAAATAGACCAGCAAATGGAAGGGAACTTCTAGAAGACAGGATTTCTGTGGGCAGGGCTCTGTTCCGGCTCCCTCTCTCTCAGGCTTTGCTCCAGCTTTGCATCTCCTCGAAGACTCAAACCTCAACTTCTACTGTGTATTCCAGCTAGGTGAGAACTCATCTGCCAGGAAGACCCTGGGCTAAGACATGAACTCAGCTATCTTTCCTAAGGGGAGCAAAAATTGCAAAGACTGGCACAGAAACGATGGAAACAAATTAGGTAGAAACTGGAAAGCAAGCACAGATACAACAAAAGTAAAGATGATCAGCCTCCACCTGGGGGAACAGAATTTGAAGGGGGACAGAAGAACGATGGAACTGTGGGTGCCCCTAGGACCTTTGTGTCTCTACCCTGGAAGGAGATGGCTTCTGTAGATGCCCCTCAGACCTTGTTAAGGACACATGGCCCACCAAAGGCACTGCCCAAACCCCGAGAACTATGACTGGGCACAGATTATTAGGAAAGAGATGTCTCTGCCCGGCTAAAGACTGAACTACAAGACCCTGGATCATAGAAATTCTTTCTAAATGCACCAAAGCAGAAGGAGGAAGGGACACATAGACATACAAACAGAATCCCGGAGAGTGGACAGCCAGGTGCTGACACACATAACAGTCATGCTGTGAATACAGACATGGTTGGACTACACAGAGGGGAAGCCTTGTCTGTGTGGATACTCTAGCAATCCACTGCCCTCTCTGGATTAAGTCCTTCTCCTTCCCCCCCCCCTTCCATGAATTTCCCAAAGCCTAATGATATGCCTCTTTCCTGAGAACCAGCTACAATTCTGTCAGCCCTTTTATCTCTCCAGCCACAGTACCATATTCTATAAAACAGAGGTAACTGAAGGTTTGGGTCACACTCAGGTGTGACACTGGTCACAAGAGTACTTTATAACTAACTGGTAAAATGCTTGGGGGAAGGAAACATCTGGGGGAGAGCCACTGTGCCAGTGAGCTTGGTGGAACTGGAACAAAATGTGGGGTACCTCTGAACTCATCAGCCAGCTGTATCTGTCCTTCTCAACAGAAGTTGTCCTGTGCAGAACTGGTTGTGGGGGGTGGGGGAAGAAGGGAGGTAACGAGGAAAAATTGACCAGGCCCCCCCCCCAAAAAAAAAAAAGGGGGAAGGGGGGGAAAAAAGAAGGATCCTAGTACAATTGTCACCTTGTAGAACCTATATTCTCTGCCCCCATCACCAGCAAATTAGGACCCGGAGGCAGATTACATTGTGCAAGCAAACAGCTTCGGACATAAGAACTAAGGTCTTTCCAAAGACAGCCAAGGGCTTCCACTAGCTCTGGAAGCTAGACTTGCCCAGCCCCCACTATGCTGCCAGGGAGATTGAGAATGGGAGGAGGGAGCATTTCCCGAGGAGGGGGCATATTGAAGGCCCGGCAGGAAGGCTGAGACGTTAGCAGTTGGTTAACCTGCACCTGGAAGGAGCTGCCTCTCCACACGGATGCACACCGCAAGACCTCCAAGTCTAACGCTGTCTCCCCACGGGCCTGGGCATGAACTCTGGGCAGCAGAACTCTGGACAGAGAGAGGCGGTGCAGGCCTTTGGATTTCCGCCAGAAGTACGGGAGCCAGCCCTACCCATCTTGCCTCCCAGCTGCTTCTTGCCCACCTCTCAGAGTGTTGCCCCCAACTCGTTTGTTTTCAGGTTCGCTCTGAGCGAGAGCAGAGAGGCTCTAGAGCCAGTCTGAGCAGGAAAATGCTGCGGGAGACCTGGAGCCATGGTGGACTGGAAGCCGCTTAAAACCCAGTCTCCAAACAGGGATGAATCGTTGGGGCTGGGGACCAGAGCAAGCAGCTTCTCTGCGCGAATTTCGTCGCCGCTTGCTCGCGGAGGTTTACCTCCAACTGGGATATTGACACAAAGAGAAGCTGACCTGCTCGAAGCCCTCTTCGGCTGCCTAAACAAACCTTCCCCTGCTACCAGGCCACTCGGTCCTTGGTGGAAGACACGAAGATCACTGCTTCATCTTGCCTTCTCTCTAGCCGGGTTTCTACTGCCTTTGTTAAATAGGGGACCCACGGCTAGAGTAGCAGGATCCCGGCTGGTTGACGTTAAAAAAAGCTTGCAGCCGGCTGCTAGCCACGGAGCTACTCTGAGATCTGCAGCCCACAGAGACCCGAGCTGGGCACCCGAGTGTAGTCTGCCAAATCCTGGCGCCTTCCCCGGCCGAGTCTACAGCCAACAGAAAGGAAACGCGATTCGTTCCACTTGGAATTTCCTTGAAATCTCCGAATCTAATCCAGCGTTAACTCACCGTGAGAAGAGCGCTCATTTCATAGGAGGCTGTGTTAATGGGTGAACTGGCAGGATCCCTGTGGGTCGGGCAGCAGGGCCCTGCCGGTGCCCGAAATGACCCTGCCGGTCTCCTACACTGCACAGGCTTTCAGAAGGCAGGGACGCCTGCATGTGACTAATTAGCTTTCTTTTTTACTGCTTTTCTTTTCTTTTTTCTTTTTTTCTCTTTCTAGTAGAGAAGCCATCTCAAGGTAGAGATCCTACAGAGAAGGACCCAATGATGTCTTTAAAGGTCTCTGTCTGTACTGGCCGACGCCTAAACTGAAGTGTAGCTTAGGGACCCTGACTTCGTTGATTTTTTTTTTAAATCCCCTCTCCTCGAGCCAGGGCGTACTTAGAATCCTGGACCCGGTGCCCCTTCTTAACTCTCACGTCTTTCTTTACATATTCAGGGACTGGCCGGGGCTCCACTTTTCCTTCTAAGCATCAGTCTTGGTCAGTCCCATGGCTGAAAAAGGCGCCAACAGAGTTGGGATGTTGAGCTCGATCTGAGACTCTCACTGCCCTCTATTAAAACTTCTTGCCCTCCAGCTGGCCCAGTTCCGAGCTTCCAAGAGAATGAATCATGGTTCTGAGAATTAACTGCTAGAGCTCTGGAAAGGCTACAGCTCGCTGCCTACACGTTGCTGGAGGCGGGATTCACCCACCAGGCGCTTCGGCCTCGGCGGCCAAACGCGTTCCGCGTCCGCTGCCTGAAAGCATTGCACTTTGTGAAGTTGCCTACGCGGCTACAGAGGTCCCGAGTCCTCCAGGACTTAGTACCTTACCCCGCACTCCGGCACCCCCAACCCAATCCCGGCCGGAGAGTGAGAGAAGCGAGCTCGCCGCCTACTTACTATGCATGGATGCAAACGGGTCGTGCTTACAGTGTATTTCCATCGGGGCGCTCCAGACTGTAGGCCGGCCCACGCCGCTGCCTCTCGGCGCCAAAGGGCTGCCCAGGGCGCCTTAGGGAACCGTGCCACCAGGCCGGGCACCGTGCGAGCTGAACTCAGAAAACACCTCTGCAGCCGTGGGGTCCTCCTCCGAGCCGCCTGAGGAAGATCGCGGAGAGCTGAGCCAAGAGAGGCGGGAAACGGTGCTCGGTCAGTCGGTCCGGGAGCGGGGCGCCCAACTCCGGCTGCCTTCGCTCCTCGGCGGGCTCAAGCGGCGGCTCCCGGCCCGCACCGGAGAAACTGCGGCCCAGGCGCCCGCGGCGTCGAGGGCATAGCGCAGGGGCCCACCTCCAGGATTGCTAGGGGAGCCCGGCGCGGGACCAGCAGCCTGCAGGAGGCCGCGAGCGCAGGGCCCTTCGTCTCAGTCCGGGGCAGCGAAGCCTCGGACTGCCAGGCTGCTTCGGTCTTGCTGCCTGGAGGGTCTGCCCACCCTTCGGCCTCCGCCAGGTCCTTCCTGTCTGCCGCTGCTCCGTGTCCCTGGAGCCGGACCCGTCCCTCCAACCTCTCTCTCGCCGCCTCTCCGACGTCTCCGACGAAGTTACAGAGAACTCCCTCTCCTGCCGCGCAGGGGCCGCGGCGGATTCTGAGATGCTGCAGTTGCTGAAGCTGGGAGCCCGGTGCGCCCCGACCCTCAAAGCCGGGGACCCGCTGCCTTCAAAGTTCCCGCGGGCCCCGCAGCTCCCGGCCCCTTCGCGCCTGGCTGTGCCTCACGCTACCAACTCTTGAAGCCCCGCTGCCTGCGCTCGGGGTTCCGGGTGGATTGTCCCTGGATTGCCTCTTCCGGGACAGCGGCCGCGTCTGCCCAGCGTGGAGCGAGGGGCGCAAGAGAGGATGAGGGCAGCCGGGGCCTCAGGGGCTGTCGGTGCTGAGATGAAGCCCCTGCCGGCTCTAACGCCCGCTCTGCCGCCGCCGCCGCCGCCGCCGCCGCCGCCGCCGCCGCCGGCGCTAGCCCTCCGCCTGCTCGGCGCGCACAGTGCGCCACCGCGCCGCCCCGAAGCCGCTTTCAGGACCCGCTGCGTGTGGACAGCGCCGCCCGGGGCTCAGCCTCCCTCCGGGCGGGGGCGGGGCGGGAGCTCAGCTGCCAATCACGCCCCATCAAGCCAATCAGAACAGGGGCATCCTGCCCTGGCCCGAAATACTGCCCTATTGGCTAAGCAACCCACGGGCTCCGCCTGATTAGCCGGTACCTGGGCAATGGGAGAGAATGGGGGGCGGGGCCCAAGCGGCGGCGCCACGTTCATTGACAAACGCGTGGGGAGAAGGCCTAGTGGGTCTCGGATGGAAAAGGGGAAGAGAGAGAACGGGGCCCACGCACTGTCTGGAGAGCCATGCTCTTGGTCCCGCAGGGGCCGACCTTTCTGCGGGTCGTTGAGATTCCGGGACGCGCTTAGAGACTGAGGGCAACCAAGACAGGGACGAAGAGTGAGGATGGGAGAGACACAACCAGAAGGAAAAACAAAAAACAAAAACAAAAATAGGAAAGCATCCACAGATTTTAGAGGCAGACGTGCAGCACCGTAGAGATCCGATTTTCAGTCTAGGTGGCAGATTTCTGTGTGTATACCTGCCGCTTTAGACCTCACTTTGTTCCTTTGTAAAATGGGCAAAGTTTAGTAAAGAGTCTTGGTTGCTGGTTCCTTCCAATGGAAACATTTCCTAAGTTTATCAAGAATCCACTAAGCGACGGCGGTCTCCTCTGTACCCTCCTCTCTCACTCTTCTATCCACACTTCTGTTAAGGTTAACAGAAATGGGGGAGCCTCCAAAGCTTGGACCAGGTTGCCTCAAGTACAGAAGCATAGATCCTTTCTGTTGTCTTAGGCTAGGAGCTGATAGGTCCCTTGGGAGCTGGTGATGCTCTTAGCTCAAAGCTTCTGTCAACAAGAGGATTTCCGCATCTGGGAAGGAGTCCACTGGCACCCAGAGCTAATGAGAGCACCCGAAGCCAGTGGCTGTGCAGTTCCCTCCATTTGCAAGAGCCTGGCAGTGTAACATCATTATGGCTACAAAAGCCGCGATTCCCACCTGGTAGGAAAAACTGACCTTCCCTCACCAGAGTCCCTGTAGATTTTAGGACAAAAATGGACAGGCTTCTAGCAGGACAGAATTCTCTGATCCAGCAAAGCTCTTTAACCAACACGTGTCTCAGTTTCTTGGGAATGTAAGGCTCTCAGACCACAATCAAAGCTGTTGGACTTTAAAAAACAAAAACAAAAACAAAAACAAAATGTCTTCACTCAGGCAGCTATAGTTCTGTGAGACTTCTAGTGCGCTAAGACCCAACCCAACACAGGCACTGAGCACTCCCCTCCCCGCACCTCAGCGGTTGTAGGAGAATACTAAACGCTCACTCCCTTGAGTCTTAAGTGATGACTCTCGGCTATTAAAAAACAACCCGCCAAAACCCGAGAACTCTGAGATGTCTGCTTCGGGCATAGTAGAGGGAGGACAAAGCTCAGGCTGATCTGAGGATCATTTTCACGATTTGCTTTCTGCCTGACTTTCTCCTCATTTTCCATTCTCCCCTTACTCCACTTCTAACATCTCTATATGAGGTCAACCCCTGGGCCCTCCCTTGATAGCTGTCTCCTCCAAGCTGTCCCTGACAAGCGGGCAAGTCTCCCCTGGCTGACACAGCCCCACCCCCCACTGGGGCACAGCTGCAGAAAAACAGCCAAGGCCCGTCTCTGGGGACTCAGAAGGCTGTGGTGTACAAGGCAGTGGGGTGGTAGCTTTCTCTCTCCATTTTCCGGAACCCCTTCCTGTCTTGATCTTTGCTGCCCCACTCCTACCTCTGCTTTAGGGCAGGGAGGTTACAACTGGGAAAGGACTGTAATAGCATGGGCCCCCATTTGCTTTATTCCATAGTCCCCAGTGGGTCAGATAGCACAAGAATTAAGTTCCAAGCCAGTTATGGGACTCTTAATTCCCACTATGGATGTCAAGAGGCTGCTCCTGAGAATCAGTCAGTAGTGCCTCAAGCTCTCAACCCTGCTCCTTGAGCTTACACTCCCAGATCTAGAATCTTAAAACTAAAAGGGTTCTGAGAGAATGTTACCCCACTTTACAGATTTGGAGCCTGAGATTAAGAGGCCAGATTCAACTTCTCTAGGTCATAGGAGGGCAAGACTGGGATAGAAGGAAGGCTGGAGGCTGGAAGGGGAGCTGATGTCAAACCAAATAATTCATCTGAACAATGCCTGAAGAGGCCAGTTGTCCTGTATTGTTTGGACGAAACCCTTAGGGTATTCAGGATGACAGGATGAAACTACAGATACCATTTCAACAGGCACAGTCCAGATCCACCCCCCCCCTTCACACAGTAGTTATTGTTCAGCTCTGGATATGTTCTCTTCTGTCTGACCCTACCTAACCAATGAAGGAAAGAAGGCCCTCCCAGTGCTTAGTGATCCCGGGTCAGAGGGAATTTCCTTCGGAGTGGTTTTGTTCGCCACTTCCAGAATTGCTGAGCTCTGAGAACATCAAATCCCCAAGAAGGGGACAGCCCTAGTTACCACCTGGTCCAGCCTCTCAAATTTCCAAACAGTGGTCCAGAGAAGTTGATGACCAGTCTGAGATCGCACAGCTATTCCCCCACAGAGATAGGCTTCCATGCCCCAAGTCCTGCCTTCATCTGCAACCTGGGTCCAGGAAGGGCTAGCAGAGAGCTACACAGAGGGCATAGACCTGTGAAAGAAAACCATGGGGGGAGGGGCGGGGAGGGGGAAACAAAGCAAAACAAACAAACAAAACCCACAAGTTATTTAAATTCAATTGCTTTGGAAAGTTTTGTCTGTTGATTGAATGACCATTTTGAGAGTGTTTCAGAAACCAGAACACCTTTAGAGAAAAGCCCCCTCTCTCTCCCTCTCCCCCCCCCCAAGCCCCTGCACTTGGAGACTTCGTCTGATGGGTGTCACACACCATGCCCACACCATCCCCACTTGCTGGTGCTGCCATGGAGTTCTGGCCTGGGATTGCAGTCCAATTCCAGCCTGCTCTTTCTTCCAATAAAACAAGATCTTTCAGGATTCAGACTGGTTACTCAACTGGGAAGGATCTGAGATATCTGGGCACTGCCCTTCTAACCTGATGGGTTCCTTTTAACCTTAATTTTAAATAAGTATCAAAGAGGAAAAAGCAAATGGCCTGTGATTGCACAGCAGATGGGGCATAGGGGGGCCTGCATGATTCTTGAGAGGGGATCAGGAATCTGCCCTACTGGGTCTGGGTATACTGCAGGACTCACTGGGGAGGAGAATATTAAACCAAGTCTTTCAAGAAGTACACACATGCTGTGTTGGGGCTTGTTATCCCTACCAATCTGCCCTTGCACCAGGACAGTCTCTCTCTGGAGATTTAAGAGTACATAGTCCTTTCTGCTAAGACCTCAGCTTCTTGTACCTGGAACCCAGAGAACAACCTCTGGAATGTTTCCCAGAGCTTTGTGAGATGCTGTCCCAGGCATGGGAGGTGCTATTCTCTCTCTTCTAGACCCAGTCTTGTTTGATGAGCACCATAAGTTCCTGCCTTCTGGGCCTCCTCTTATCCAAAGAAGGGAGATGCTTCTTAAGTGATCCCTGCTGTGTGCTGACCTTGCTAACTATTGGACTTTAAACCCTAAAGACTCTACAGATGGGAAAGCTAAGTCCTAAAGAAGGACTGCTTTATGACACTGGATGAAAAAAGGGACAGTTTGGTGGCCCATGTTAGGCCTAAAAGTTCAGGGCAGAAAGTAGACCTAGATGGCCTTTGAGTGCCTGGACTGCCTCTCAGTCCTCCCCTCCTTTTCCCTAAGGCTGGACCTCAGGACTTGAAAGACAAACGGAAAGGGTACACCTGAGCTGCTACCCCTTCCCAAGCAGGTGGCTTTTACCCTAACTCATCATTAAGGGGCGTGGTTCTTAGGATTTGAAGCTCCAAACCCCCTTAGGATTTCCCCTATACAAACCCCACCCAGTCTAACAGCACAGAAGAGTGAAATGCTTTATTGATTAAACGATTATTCAGGCGATTGAACTAATCAAAGAGCCCATCGACCGCCATGAATTACATTCTTCGTAGGAGACAGCTTGTCGGAGAGACAGTCACTCAGACCCCCTCTCTTGACTCACAGGCGTCCATCCCGGTTCCAACAATAAACAACCCAGGCAGGCCCAGAAACCTTTGGGCATCCCACCACTTGGAGAAAGGAAGCTTGTCTGGGAGTTAAGAATGGAAAGGGAGTGGAGGTGCAGGTTTCTGCCTCTGAACTCTCCCCACAGCGATGTTCTTCTGGCTCCTGTCCTCACTTTCTTCTATCATGACTTTTCTGGACCCAAAGCTATGCCAGGAAGTCACCCTGGGTTAGGGTCTAAGTTTTCTCTTCTCTCTGACTTTATCAAAGGCTTGAGTAGATCTGAGGTCTCATAGGTGACCCAGAAATGAGAGAAGTGGGTTTGTGTGTGGGTTGACACAAGAGCCTAATGAGCAAAAGAGGGAGGCATATCATGTTATGCCTTAGGGTAGACAGAGGCCTACTGCCCTGCCACATCTCAGACATAAACACAGCCTGCTACCCAGTGCCTGGGCCTGTGGGAGACACAGGGGCACTGTGCCAAGAAAACCTGTGTACATACAGTCACCCCAGCTGAATGACCAGGCTAGGCACATATATCTACCCACTTGTGCTCTCCTCCACTGGAGCAGTACCCACAGGACAAAGCCCGAGCATACAGTGTGACATCTATACATACGCAATGTCAGAGGCTAGCCTAGGTGATAGCCTAAAGGCAAGTGATGGAGTGTGTGTGTACACTGCCAAAATGTCATCAATAGCCCACAGACTGTTCTTCCCCACCAAAGTCGTTCCTGCTCCAGGAGACCCTTGTATACAAAGGCTAAATGCAATAGTACCCCAATAATGAGACAGTACACAGTGCACGTGAGGGCTCAATTGCCCTGAATTCATATCACTTTTGATTCTATCTCTCAATATTATAAGACCTGGGCCTGGCAGCACATGTATCCTGGTAGGCCCTAGAGCTATACTTGTGTCTAGAGACAAGCACTTTTGTATGTATTGGTATGTACACGTTGGGCAGCTGTTGACATCCAAAAATGGAGGGGTCAGAGAACCACCTCTCTCTTACTTCCAAAATCCCTTGGGATACAGAGATGACCAGACCGTCGAGCAGTAGCTGCCCAGTGAGTGAGATGCTTATCAAACTATATACACAACATTTACACAAACACACATCTTGGAGGCTTAAAAAGAACACTCACAAGCACTAACTCATAAACACATGCTAATACACTTAAGGCAAGACACACGCTAGTAAAGATGCAAACAGGCAAACAAACTCAAACTGAACACATGGATCTCCTCAAGTAAACACACAGATCCAAACTTGAACACCTCCAGATTAACACCAACACAAGTGTCAGAAACAGAAACATACAAAACCCAAGGAAATCAGGCCTCCCTGAAGACACCTTGACCAGCTAGTGAAAACCCTGTGAATGTACTGTAGAAAGACAGACCTTTTCCTGAGAAAACTACACACACACACACACACACACACACACACACACACCCCTTTCTCCTTGCGTGGATATTAGCATGGATTATCATGGGCACTGGGTAGTGTCCCAGAGTGAGCAAGGATGAGTCACGTTTCGAGGTGTTCCTACCTGTCCTGATGGTCCGAGGAGTCGGGTAATTTTTCTCTAAATCCATTTCGATGTTTCAGGACTTGATGAAATGGACTGGGAGGAAAAGTTTCCACTTTTGGGGGTGCCTTTTTTTCTTTTCTTTTTTCTTTCTTTGTTTTATTTTTCTTTCTTTTCTCTCTCTTTTCTTTCTTTTCTCTTTCTTTCTCTTCTTTTCTTTTCTTTTTCTTTTTCTTTTCTCTTCTCTTTCTTTCTTTCTTTCTTTTTTTTTTTTTTTTTTTTTTTTTTTGGTGCCGGGCCCGCTCACAAGTCGGAATAATTGAAGCCTTCCGCTCCCCCGCCGAGCTGGGGTAGCTGATCACTGAGCTGAAACTAAACGTTTTAGGTGGAAAAAAAGCGTCCGAAGGCACCGTGAAATGATTAAGGAACTAAAGAGCTTCTCGCCATGTGAGATCATGTCCTGTTCTCGCCAACATCACAAGATGTCCCCAGACACGTCGCGCCCCCGGCGCACCGCCCTGCACTGCGGGCCAAGAACCGGGCTCTGCGGCCTGCCCAGAGTGCCAGACGGGGCGGGCCGAGCCTGGCCGAAGGTGTGCAAGAGGCCCGGAAAGCAGCGAAGCAGCCTCGATGTCGCCTTGGACTTTTTTATAAGGGGTTGGGGGCAGGGAAGGAAGGATTCAGACTGCGCCCAGCGTTAGTCGCGCGCCTAGGGGAAGGAGTACCTGAGTCACAGGGTCGTACCTGTCTCCAAACCTGCGTCTGGGGGTCGCGGTCCTGTGCGCTTTTGCTCTGCATGTAAACTCTGCTTTGTGCCAGTAGGCCCAATTTTGTATTTTAAAGAAAGAACAATTCTGCCAAGCAGGTGGTTTTGAACCCTGTGCTAGCGCAATTGTCAGCCACAGGGGATGTTCCAGCATCCTCAGATTCACCCCTAGGGCGGCGCCCGCCCTCCGGGTTCCCAACTACCCCACCCCCAGCCCGATTGCAACCTCCATAGGTCTGCTGGGCTATTCTTCTAGGGCAGCTTCAGATCACTACAGTACCTAGGTCCCATTCAGGCACCAGGTCCCAGATCTCCTCCCCTCTGGATCTCGACCCTTTTAACACCCGAGCCCAGAGGTTCAGCAGAAAGGCTGCTGATAAAACCCGGTCCTCTGCTTTGGAGCATCCGGGCCAAGCAGAATCATCCTAGCAGGCTCGGAAACAGGCAAAGATTCTGGACACCTTACCCAGGCCCCTAACTGGGATCTCACTGCCCTTGGGCCAGGAGACCTTGTAGCATCCCCGAGTCCCCAGACTTGATTCCAGAGGGAAAATCGGGTGCAAAGGGACTAGGCAAAGGTGTGGTGTCCAACCTCGCTCCCAGCGGTCCAAGCTCAAGCCTCCCCTTCTCTGCTCCCTCCCCGGTCTGAATTCCAAGCCGCGGGAAGCCTCTGAAGCCCCGCTGCGGGGGTGGTCGCAGGGGAAGGTTCTCCAGGGCGGGGGAGCGCTGGACAATGGCAGTTTCGGAAAGTGAACCGTCCTCCGAGACTGTTTGATTTTTTTTTTTTTTTTGGGAGGGGGGGGGGGGGGGATGGTCACAAGGCTGGGCTGCAACCTAGGGGAGAGAGCCTAGAGTTCGAGGATGGGGGGAGGGGTCAGTGGGCACCGGACATCGCAAATCCACTGAGCAGATTTCGCCACAACTGGAAACGTGACTGTGGATTCCCGGGAGTCCTCCACCCCCACCAAGTAGTCTGCGCAGTCCCCTGTGCCACCTCCTTCCTGCAGCTTGTGGGTCCGAGTCCCTATCCGCGGTTTGATTTTTGGCGGTCCTGGAGCTTTAGACTGTCGTCCGCGTCCGGGCCTCTGCTCCCGTTTCCCGCCCTTCCGCCTTGCGGGTGCCTGGAAGCAGCGCTGGGGAGGAGCGGCCTGCCTGCGCCTGGAGATCAAAAGCCCTTTCGGAATTGACAGTTCACCCTGGGCTGGCGCTGGAGTTGTTGGCTTTTCTTTTCTTCCTATTTAGTGTTTTGTTTTGTTGTTTGTTTCTTAAGAGTTTCCATTATCTGTGAATCTTTTGTTTCTTGCGCTTTCCTTTTTCCGCCCCCCTGTATGGAACTGATTTTGCAGGTTTAGCTCTGGGGTGGGTTTTGTTGTCTGTAGTGCGTGTTTTGATTTTGTGTGGGTTTTGTACTCTGCCCTTGTAGATTGTCTCCTTGTGAGTCCTATGCCAGGCTCTTCCTCCTGGGCAGTGCTTTGATGTGCTCAGATTCTGCTTCAGTTAGTGCCTGTATGCCCTGCATTGATAAATGTATTTATTTTGTTTTCTTCGATTTTTGATTTGTTAATGAGCTTTTGGATGGGGGATGGGAGTTTGTTTTCCTGTGTTGGTTTTTAGTTTTGTATTTGTGCGACGATTTGGTGAGTTTCGTGTGTATATTTTCATTTTGTGCTGGCTTTGGGATTAAGGGAGAACACACCAACCATTATTTCGTTCCATGCCTATATCTAGCTAGGAACTAGAATTAAGCCAAACATCACTGAATGGCGGGTTTGCCAGACTCCGAAAAATACCAGACTCGGGGACAGACGCGGCGTTGCTCTATGTGCGCCTCGGACCAGCGTGGAACAAACGTGCGCTGCGTTCCCGAGGGGGCGCCCGTTGCAAGCCACAAACTCCGGGGTCCTGTGGTCCTGATGCTGGGATCGCAGTTCCGAATCCCCTCAGCGGTACCCAGGCCTACCCGCGGTTCTTTTGCCCACTCGGCCAGCTGTGGCCTGACGTCTCCTTGCTACTGCTCAGCGCGCTTTCAACTTCTCCAAACCCCCTGCCAGCAACGTTGAACACAGAGGCGGCTCCCCGCTGCGGAGCAGGTGACAAACTAAACCACTTCGGATGACACGAAATTGATGCTGCGGCCCTAGAGATACCGCGTAAAGGGACCAGAAAGCGTGGAGTCCAGGCGCAAAGAGGTGTCGGGATCCCTGAATACACCTGGCCTAAATCTAGAAACCTGTGTTAGCTTTCGGTTCCGAGGGCCCGCCTTGTTTGTAATCATAGGTCGGTGTATCCACAACTGAACACATGCATACACAGCTAGAAAGAGCAGCCCAGCGGGCTCCGCAGCAAAGGCCTGTAAGATGAAACCAGCGCAGGCATCGCCTGGAGAGGAAACCAAACCGTAGTGACCGGAAATGTTCCGAGGACAGAATAAGGCTTTTTTCCCCCCTAGCCACGTTGCCTCAACAACATACTAACCCCAACAATATTGTGTGTTTTTTAACGCTACACCAAGCAGAGAGAAGGGGTAGGGGGCGGTGGGTGGCACGTAGAGTCAGAGAGTCATGCCTGCTAGGAAATGCTAAGTGAATCTTTAGAGAAAAACAGAATGGCAAAGCCAAGGCTGGGGGAGAGACAGATTGGAGGCCCAGGAAAGGGGCTGATGCCGAGGTTGCTCCAGGCCCCCGCGTGCTCGGGCAGTGTGTGGGAGGGAGAAATCGAGCAGAGTGACAGGAAAAGAAAAGAGCTGCCGAAGGAGTTGGCCAAGGCACGCTGTGAGCTTCCCCCAAGCTAGGAGGCTAGAGTCAGGGGAGGGGGAGGCCGAAGACAGGGGCCAAGTTTGAGCTCCTCCACTCGACCAGGAAACATCACTCAGAAGCCTAGACTGAGATTCTGTTCTGACCCGGCGATCTCCCTTTCCAGATCTTGGGATGCTAGCGAGGGTTGGGTCATCCCTGGCTGCCGCTTGGCCTCCGGGGCAAGCCCTGGGGGCAGCCACCAGGACCGACTCAGGCTTTGGGCTTTCCTCTGGAACTGGCGAGGATGGGGGGTGGGAGCAGATGTCCACAGGAGGCGAGGAAGAGGCCCCGCCCTAAAGTCGAGAGACCCCAGGTCAGTGAGATCAGGTGGCCGGAGCTGGACTTGCTTGAGTCCGCGAGGCGGGCACGTGGTGGTACCTTCAGCAGGCGGCGCCTGGAAAGCCCAGCCCCGCCCTGCGCAGTGTGTCAGGCCCAGACTGGCCACAGGGAAAGTGGACACCGGGTCCGGTAGGGTTATTGTGATAACCTGGAAGCTTGCCGGGACCGTACACAGATGGATAGGATCGCACTTCGCCTTCAATTATTGGGGCGCAAGGCGAAAAAAAAAAAAAAAAAACCATACAGCGTCAGCCACTTGCCACGGCGGGTTTTAGGGATGGTTTGAGTCAAAACACCCATTTCTGCTGGTGCTGAGGCCCTCTGTTTCGAGGGGGCTTCGAGCTCTGAAGCTCTGGTTGCTAGTTCGCTGGGGTACCATGTGCCAGCCACTCGCCGGCTGGAAATACTCCGGTAGTGCGGTGCGGAATACATGATGGAGCTGTGTGCTCGGGGGAAACGGATGCTAATGGTGTGTTGTCCCGATTGTTTTTCTTGTTTTAATAATAATAATTTTTTTAAGGTTATTGAGAGAAGTCTCAAAGAGTGCCGACCGGAATCCTTTGGATGGGTTCCTTTCAACTCTAATTAAATAGTTAAATTCAGTTTCACCACTGCTTTGCTGCGCACAGGAACACATGGCAGACATCAAGTGTGTATGCTGTAGACATATGCACAGAGACCCGCTTTGAAAGAGACTCTTAGAGAATTCTGAGATTAAATTTACTCTCCTAAAGTTCCACTTGCAATATATAAACATGGAAAACCATTATCAGTATTTAAAATTCGCCAACACATCCCAGCAATTCAAAATTACCGAAGGCTCCAAAGGGAGACATTGAAAGATTTTTCAGGCATTGTGATTGAAAACAACTGTATCTCAGTGAGTTTCTCCTCTTCTTTTTAAGTAACAATACCAGAATTGTCAGTAACAAATGGTATTTTTCTAAGAAGGCTGGGATTTGTTTCTGCCAGTATTTGTAAATGGACCTTTTACTCTACATTTTTTCCTTTTTTCCCCCTTTGGTAAGCTTTAAATATTCATACAGCAGCCCAGACTTAACATTTATTCAATGTGTTTTAAACTAATGAAAAATTAATGTGATGTAATTTGATTCCATGAAGTGTTGAAATATAAAGGTACCTATGTCACAGGCGGTTTGGAGTAAAGGTAAAAACACCAGGCTAAAACATTCTTTTGCTTTTTAATGCCGATGTTGTGCTAAACAAAAGTGAAGCTCACCCTTTAATGTTCTCACTTACTTTATTCTCTGTTTCTCTGAAATAACTTAAGAGCTATGGCAGGGGACCACAGTCGGATGGAACGAATTCCTGAAACCTGGAATGGGAATCTGCAGTGTTTCAGGCTGGCCTGTGAACTGGTTTTTACTTTTTCTTATGGGGAAATATCTTATAAGGGTAGCCGGGACACTGCAGTATACAACGTCTGGACTTGAAGATATGCCTGAAATAAAGCTGTGCTCTAAAAGTCTTTCAGATTTCCAGTGGATACTGTTTTTGGCAACTTGGCCAGCAATTTGCTGATAGCTGCTTCCAGAACTCAGCGCAGAGTAAGACAAGTAAAGCTGGGGTCCTAAGGGTCTGCGGAGGGGGCCCTGGAACCAGCTCCACTGTCACCAGAGGTAGCTCCCAAAGTCTTAACTTTCCTTTGTAGTGCAGGCAGGAGCTAGACTTCCCTACATTATTCAAACCTAAAACACTTATGTGCAAGGAAGAGAACTAAAGATCTCTGCAAATAAATTTTCAGACTGCTGAAAGCCATTTGGAATATGAGGTCAGTGTGTGTGTGTGTGTGTGTGTGTGTGTGTGTATTGACCTGGTATTGTTTAGGAACACTCAGGGGTCTACCTACAACACAAACCCCAGCAGCCTCCAAGATCAAAGGAACCAAAATGGGGCACTAAAAAGATTTGAGGTCCAAAGATAAAAAATATTTCTACTAATGTAATCATGTCAAGTTATTCAGGCTAAAATTCTACAATTTTCATTCAAATAAGTCTAAAAACAGGGGCTGGCAATTTTCTGGACAAGTCTTTATAAATTCCCCCAGAAAAATAATTAAGGAACACACACAGCTTTTATATTGACAAAATATGTTCATATCTACTATATAAACGTATCTCCATACAATACACATGTATGTTTTTAGCTGCCTGTGCTGCCGGGCTTAGGACTTGGATGTTTTGTTGTTTGTTTTTGTTTTTGTTTTAACCTACAAATTCTTATACAAATAAAGAGCAAAAGATGGAAACATTTTGGCGAACTTAAAGGGAGGCCAGTTTTTCCTTGCTCGGTATCTCATTTCTCATGCCGTTGGAGCACAGACTCTTGTACCCCAGTGAAGTGACAAAAGAGAAGTCGGCAAGGATGGGAACCCTGCCGGTGCCTGCAAGAGCACTCCTCTGGACACACGTTCCTGAGGGTGGGGAGTTTGCCGCCTCTAAACCTAGCCCGACCTTTTGTCTTTTGACCTCTGATGCATGAAATTAGGTAGCAAAAGAAAATTCGAAGAAAAGGATACAAAAACATGGAAAAACAGCCTTGTCTGACAATAGTCATTGTATCAGGATCATAGCTGAGCAGCCCGCACTGTGAAAGTGCTTGCTTATAAGGCTGCGAGTCTTCCTGGCTGGCCACTGGGGTTTCCGTTCTCCTTTGTGGCTGATTTGCATTTGTTGGGGGAGGGATTAAGCACTCTTTAATTAAGCTTGGAGCTGGGTTTTGTCCTGGCTGCTTTCACCAAAGCCTGGTTAGGGAGCTAGCCAGCCTTTGGTTCTTCCCTTACCTCCTAGGCCCTCTATGCTGGCTGGCTACCTGCTTTACACCAGCCAGGGCAGCTTCCGAGACCCAGAGAAAACTCTGCCCTTAAAGCCTTTCTGCCCATGCAGAGCTATGCAGGATTCCCCATTGACACGGGCAGGAAGGGTGGTGTTTACATGCTTGCCAGCTTTGCCCCCTGAGCTGGGCAGGCACCCTGAGGTACTACATAGAGTTCCTTGCTCTCTCTGTCTAATGGGTTCCACGATCTAGAAGCCAGGAAGGAAAGTAAGAACCTTTGTTGAGAGGGCCTCAGGTGGCCTCAGATCCTCTGATCCTCATAAGCTGTCAGCAAAAGTTGCACATACTCAGTCAGAAGCCAAGGAGCAAAGTCACTGGCGCCCCAGGCCCTGTCAAAAATGGAGGCAGGCCAGAAGAGTGTGAGGATGGGTGTATAAGAAGGGATTCTTGGGTAAGACTGCAAGGTAGGCAAGCCAGACTCTGGAAGGGGGTAATGGAGGGCTTAAGCTGAGTGGAGTACAAAGAATGTTGAAGAGTCAGTAGGACTTTCCTAGATAAATAAGGACAGAGAGGACATGATTAACACCCCATTTTGCAGACAAGGCTACTGAGTATCAATGTGCAAGCAAAATGCTGTGGAGAAATAACACTGGCTAAAACTAGATGTGTGAGACTGGATGCCAAGTGCTTCTGGAGAAAGGAGCTCCCATGGTCAGGGGATCAGAGCCAAGAAAGCTGGGCTCTTGGAGGAGGCCCCTGGCAGATCTCAAAGCCGCCCGCTCCTTTTGCCAGGTGAACTAAATGAAGATGATGGACTGGCTTGAGGACCAAAGCAAAGTCAGGCAGAAAGCTTCATTTCTATTTATTTTTACTTTCTCCTCTATAGGAGAGACTTTCTCCAAAGACTTCAGCATGGAAAGCAAGCAAACAAACCAGGCTGAAATATTCATCACACACATTACTATAGCCTACCAAGGTGGTGAGAGACCCTCCCAGAGCTACAGCCTGGGACTGCTAGGCCTTGGTGGCCATGGCACAAGGAACCTGAGAGTTTGCTTAGTCCTTGGGGGCAAAGCTAGGAGCATGCATGTTTCATGACTCCCCCCCCACCCCCCAAGCTAGCAGACAGGGGCCAGAGTGCACATGACCTTCCATCTATTGAGAAATACTGACTTAGAAATGTTTCCAGGGCAATGCTAGATGGGGTGGTGCAGGTTCCAGCGCTGGGAGGGTTGAGACAGGAGGATCATGAGTTTGAGGCTAGGCAGGGCTAGCAGAAAGAGGGAGGGAAGGATGAATGGAGGGGAGGAGGGAGGGAGGAAAAGAAAAAAAAAGGGAGAAGGAAAGCTTTTTGAGGGAAGACTGTGTCTACTGACTGCTTCTTTCCTCATTTAACAGCTCGGCAACTGTGCAAACATCAAGAGCCTGGAACTTGGCAGAGTGGCAGCATCCAGACCCCCAAAGTACCAGCAGCCAGACTCACACACTTATTTCCATCTCACTTTAAGAGGTCCAAAGAAACATCCTACTTTGGAGATGGATGTGTTTTCTCTTCCTGATCTTAATTTGATTCCACTCAGCAAACAGCTAAATGCTTATTGGTGAGTGTTTCAGGAAGATAAGAGTCTCCTGCCCAAAATTGCGCATAGTCAGAATGCAGATATAAGTCTGTGATATGAGAGAACTCAACCAGTAAAAGACATAGTAGGGCACAGTGGGTTAAGACCCAGTCTCATGTAATCCAGGTTACCTTTACACTACCTATATAGATGAGACTAGCCTTGAACTCCAGGTCCTTCTGCATTATCACCCAAGTGCTGGCAATATAGATATGTATCACCACACCTAGCTCAGAAAGATTTCTGAAGGGAAATAGCATGTGATCCGGGTCCTAGAAGGATGAGTTAGAAGAGATGAGACACGCCTCTGAAGCTTCAGTCAGAGCAATGGTGGAGGAGGGGGAGGAGGAGGAGGAGGAGGAGGAGGAGGAGGAGGAGGAGGAAGAGAAGGAGGAAAAGGAGGAGGAAGAGAAGGAGGAAAAGGAGGAGGAGGAGGAGGAGGAAGAGGAGGAGGAGAAAGAGGAAGAGGAGGAGGAGAAAGAGGAGGAGGAGGAGGAAGAGGAGGAAGAGGAGGAAGAGGAGGAAGAGGAGGAGGAGGAGGAAGAGGAGGAGAAGGAGGAGACATTAGCCTGTTTAGGAACTGGAGGAAGGCAGGAAGGTGGAGGAGAAATTCCTTGGTAAAGAAACAGAGTCCCCAAAAGGTAAAATTGCATTCATCTTAAGGTTTGGCCCACTTACCCCAGTCCCAAATAGCAGCCATGTAATCATAGGATTTCCTTCAGATCTTTGCACTTTCCTGGGCTTTGTGACTACCCGGTGTATCATAGATCATAGGTATCTGGCTCTTTGATGGGATCCACGTTTCTGCTAATGCATTTGTCACACTGTCACAACTCCCTGGCTTCTTCTTGCCTTCACAGTGCATGATCCATTTCTGCAACCCCTGGAATAGCACTTCACTTGTTTTGGTGAGTCACACGAATGAATAAACATTCTCTGGACCAGACCCTGATAATCCCATATCCTTGAAACACTATCTAACCTCTTTGCTCCCAGTTTGCTAACCTGCATAATGGGGTTGGAATAACAGCCCCCTCCTCAGCCTACCCTTCTAGTGCTGCTCTAAGCAAATGAGAGAATGCCTCTCTAACTCCTCTACAAAATAATTTAAGGATGGGTTTAGATTCCTCGGTGCTGCTAAAGAAAATCTATTTTGGTTGACTAGATCTATCTCTCCTTTAGCTCAGGAATCTGTGGCCCAGCATTTGACAGGAGTTAAGAGTGAGGTTTGTACAGGAAGAGGCCGACAGAACTCATGTGTTGAAAAATTATATGTTTTCTTTGAAAGAATCCTTTTCTTATGCGGGAAAAAAAGCAAGCAAAGAAATTCAACTCAAGCACATCTGAGGGTTGTGAGGTTAACAGCTGTCATGATGCTGCTGCTGGGATTCTGAAAAGACAATGTCGGATGCAGCAGCATTGCTGGGTTAGTACACAGCTGGGCAGAGCTGAAGGAAGAGGAAACCCTGGGATCCTGGAGGGAAAATGAAGACATGATAGCAGTAAATAGCACATTAATGAGGGAATATCTACTAAATATAGGCACAACCACCACCACCACCACCATCAATCAGCACCATCACTACCATCATCACCATCACCACCATTAATACTACCACCATCACCATCATCACCACCACCACCACCAACAACAACAACAACAACAATCACCACCCTAGAAACTAAGGAAAGAATTTTAAACTATAAAAAAACAGGCTTGAGAATGAGTATTCTGTCAGTCTGCACTTTGTTATGGGCGTTCTCTTCAGGACAGAGCCTCTGTAAGTGGTTTGAAAGTGAAATGTTGTCCCCTAGGTTCATGTGTTTGAACTCCTTATCTCCAGATTTGGAGGTTCTGGAACCTTTAGGAAGTGGATCTATCTGGAGGGGATGAGGCACTAGTCTGAGGGCATTGAGAGTCCTAGTCTGAGTTCCTTGCTTCCTGCTCCTCAAAGATATGAGGAGACCCAGCTCCACTCTGCCACAGCCATGCCTTCTCAGCCCTGATGGGCTGTACCCTCTCAAACCATTATCCAGCACCCCTAAAATCTTTCCTCTTTTGTTTATGTCAGATATTTGGTCCCAACAATGTAAAAAAGCTAAAACAGCCTCCAAAAGCTATAACTAGTAGTTTATCAATTAATAGCCTGCTAATTAAGCAGTAATTAATTGATAAATAATCCATTAACAGCAATAGAATTGGGATAGTGAGCCACATTAAATTGAATTGCCTACCTTTAGGCTGGTTGCTCTGCTCCATCTCAGTAAACAGATATTCAGCCTACAGATGAATACTTCAGGGACAGTAAGCTCTCTAACCCTTAGCATTTTGGGATATCTGACAGGACGTCCTTTCCTGTAAGAATAAGTTGGCTTCCACATACCTACTGCCCACTGTCCCTAGCTCCACTCTTCAGAGATTCAGTGAGTGTTCTTTTGGCAGAATCTGCTCCACTAATGTAAGGGAAGTTCCAACTCCATGCCCTAGCCTACCCTACACACACACACACACACACACACACACACACACACACACACACACCTCAAAACCAGCATGGAGGTTTGGAAAATCTGGAAAGAGCACATTCAGAAAGAGCCTGACTGGTAGAAAAACCTTAGACTCTGTTCCTGCCTGCCTTTGCCTGTGCCCTCCTGGTATATATACTTCTCCACAAATGTGCCTTAAAAGGACATTGCTAGACTGGTGTGTGGCTCAGTAGCAGAGCATAGGGAAGGCCTTGGGAGGGGCATTGATACAGCACAGAGGGAAGCTCTGGGTTTGCTCTGTCTGTGATAAAACAGCCCTTCTCACTCAACAGATGCCAACTTAGGAAACCCAGAGGAGCCAGGAGTGCCAGTTTCCCCAATAACTGACATTGTCTTTCTTTCTTTGCTTGTTTCTTTCCTTGTTTCTTTGTTTCTCTTTCTTTCTTTCTGTCTTTCTTTCTTTCTTCCTTTCTTTCTCTTTCTTTCGTTTTTCCTTCCTTCCTTCCTTTCTTTCCTTCTTTCTTTTCTAGGCTGTCACTGTGTAACCCAACCTGCCCTTGAATTTGTGATCTTTGTCTTGGGCTTTCAGTAATGAGGACATAAGACACTCAGCACCACCTGGCTTGTGCCGTGCTTTCTCCTTTAACCGTATGTCTTGACCACTCAGTGGATACCTTACTCTTATGACCATAACCCATCCCCACGTGCTCAGCAGGTTTTACTGATAATGCTTCACAGATGAGGCCCTAACTGAGGCTCAGATGCAGTCTGACTCTATCCCTCCCCATTATATCACGCTGACTCTTGATTTGTTCTTTGAGAGCTGACCCAGGCTGATCTTGAAGTCGTAATTCTCCTGCCTCCACCTCCCAGGTGCTGGGATGCAAGGTGAGCATCATCATATCCAGCTTCACACTGATCCTTTCCGCCCCCTCCCCAAAGTGTTGGAGACAGAATCCAGGGCCTCACTAGACACCTAGCCCTGAGCTGAAGCCCTTCTTGTCCAGCCCACACTGATTTTTAAAGAAACACCATCCAAGCTGACAGTTCCTCTGTTCCGTCTCACAAAGTCCTTAAGGAATCCTGACAGCAGCCTGAGGCTCAGCCAAAATTAGATGCCCATTTCACAGAGCAGGAACTGTGAGGGACCTTCCTTCTGACCAGACCATCATCACCACATACTCTAGCAGGTTAAGGAGCGTGTGGCCTAGAAAGAGTGACCCGGGCTCTGCTGATAGGGGAAGAACAGACTTGTGAGCGCAAGCTTGGGAAACGCTTAATCTAAAGGAGAGAGAAAGGACGTGCTCCTTTGCTTTATGTGTCTGAAATAGAATAATGAAATAATCCTGGATTTTAGAATCTTCTGTTTATAGTTTATTCTTGGGAGGGTCTAGAGGAAGTGCAATCTGTGGGTCTTATTTAAGGATTCATGGTGGTAAGCCATATCTAATCCCTCTCTCCAGTGGAGGGATTTATGAAGGCTACAACAGAAGGCTACCTATCCGTTGCGCACGGTAAATTTTCCCAGATTTTTATTTAGTTTTTTATTAGATATTTTATTTACATTTCAAATGATATCCCCTTTCCCACTGGTTTCCCCTCTGAAAAGAAAAAAAAACCTCTATTCCCTCTCCCCACCACACCCCCACTCACCAACCCACCCTCTCCCACTTCCTGGCCCTGGCATTCCCCTACATTGGGGCATAGAACCTTCACAGGACCAAGGGCCTCTCCTCTCATTGAAGACTGACTAGGCCATCCTCTGCCACATATGCAGCTGGAGCCATGAGTCCCACCATGTGTACTCTTTGGTTGGTGGTTGAGTCCCTGGGAGCTCTGAGGGGTAGTTTAGTTCATATTATTGTTCGTCCTAAGGGGTTGCAAACCTTTCATTTCCTTGGGTCCTTTCTCTAGCTCCTTCATTGGAGACCGTGTGCTCAGTCCAGTGGATGGCTCTGAGCCTCTATTTCTATATTAGTTGGGCACTGGCAGAGCCTCTCAGGAGACAGCTATATCAGGCTCCTGTCATCCAGCACTTGCTGGCATCCACAATAATGTCTGGTGCTGGCATCCACAATAATGTCTGGGTTTGGTGATTGTATATGGGAAGGATTCCCAGGTGGGGAAGTCTCTGGATTGTCCTTCCTTCAGTCTCTGCTCTGTACTTTGTCTCTGCAACTCCTTCCATAGGTATTTTGTTCCCCCTTCTAAGAAGGAATGAAGTATCCACACTTTGGTCTTCCTTCTTCTTGAGTTTCTTGTAGTTTGTGAGTTGTATCTTGGGTATTCCGAGTTTCTGGGCTGATATCCACTTATCAGTAAGTGCATACCATGTGTATTCTTTTGTGATTGGTTAACCTCACTCAGGATATTCTCCAGATCCATCATTTCCCTAAGAATTTCATAAAAAATATGGAACACTTCACAAATTTACGTGACATCCTTGCTCAGGGGCCATGCTAATCTTCTCTGTATCATTCCAATTTTAGTATATGTGCTGCCAAAGTGAGCACTTTATTTAGTTTATAGCACTTGAACTATAAAGGAAATGAAAGGAATGAAAATCATCCATGATCCTACCATCCTAACCAATGAGCTCTTCCTGTTGCTCCTCCATCCTTTCTTTGTGGCAGATGGGATTACAGAGGTGATCAGTGTATGTTGTAGTCAGCTCTCCCACCCAACATTTCATCACCAGAATGCCACATACTCTTCATAATTATCATTTTAAAATAAATGGTTTAATATTAATTTTAATAGCTACTTCATACCCTCTTAAGAGGCCCCATCACCCTCCTGAACTGCACATTTAGAAGGACACCAATTTTCCACTCATAGATAATTCCAAATGTCTATCTTCGTACATATCATTTTCTTCTATTTGCGTCGTTTCTTTAAAATCCTCAGATCTAGATTTTCTGAGTCAAAGGGTCTGAGTTCCTGCATGGGGAAATCTTTCTTTCTATGAATGTATTTTGTTTCTGGTGATGGATAGTTGCCAAGGCTTATACTGTACTCTTGTAACAGCCTTGAAAAGGCTATTAACCAATGGAATAAAACTGGATACGCAGCTCTTTTAATTCATTTAAAACAGCTTGACAAAACTGCTGTGGGCCATCTTCTCTTAGGTCTATTTCTGTCATAGATCTCTACACCAAGAATTTGAGGAAGTATAGAAATAATTCTTATACCCATTTTGTAGCTGAGGAAACTGAGTTTCAGCTCAGGGTTTTGCTCAAGGCTGCTAGTGATTAAATGGAAGTGCGGAGACTCTGATATGGACCAGGAATGTTTCCATTGCTTTCTTATAAACTCCTGGAAGAGTCTCTGCAGTTTTGGTACTGAAGATTAGACCCAGGGCCCATGCTAAGCATGTGCCTCACCGATGAGCTACATCCCTACTTCCTCTCCTTTGCTCCTCTCACTACCATGAGCATCCTTTGGAAGAGGCTTTTGATACATTACTGCAAGACCTGACTTTCAGACCCAGAAAAGTTGAGGGGCATCCTTCACGCCACTGTTATATTTTGCATTTGGAGCCCCTGAGGCCAAGATGAGAAGGAGGGGCTAGCCTAGGTTCATCACAGAGCTGAAAGCAGAATTGAGATCCAATCTTCAGGTTGAAAATGTTACTTCAAGCCTAGAGTGGGTTACTAGAAATGTGCCTTGTAAATGAAGGTTAAAAAAATAAGAATACCACCGTCATAAAAACATCTGAGAAACACTGGATGGCTGAAGAGATGGCACAGCAGGTAAAGGCACTGGCCACCAAGCCGGATGAATACCAGAGCTTGGTCCCTGGATCCACATGGTAGATGTGGTGGGGCATGACTATAATCCCAGCCCTAGAAAGGTGAAGGCAGGGGGTCAGAAGTTCAAAGCCATCCTTGCCTTCACAATGAGTTTCAGGCTAGCCTGAGCTATGTGAGATCTTGTCTTAAAAACAAAAACAAAAACAAAGACATAAACAAGAGTTTTATTTACCAACGCTCCACATCCCAAATTACTTTTTCCCCCTTTTATTTGTTGTATTTGTTTCTGGTTTTAATTTGAGGTATAATTCTCATTTTTTATATTTTGTTTTGAAATTCAGTGTTTGTTCTATTTCTTCCTGTTAAGAGAAATTACTAAGTATATACAGCTCAAAGTCAAAAGGTGCATCAGGAATCTGAAAGACAACCTATCTTACCAACATCTGCTTCTCAGTCAGACAACATCCCTCCCTGGTTACCATGGTACTCAATGTTGCCTATGTGCTATGTGTATGCAAAGATATTCTGTATATACGTGCCTGACAATACATCTTAGTGCTTGCTCTACACTAGTGCTGAAAGAAGTAGGCTTTTTGTCTGTTTGTTTGTCTGTCTGTCTGTCTGTTTGCTTGCCTTTTTTTTCTTCTGCTTTCTATATAGTCTAGATTGACCTGAAACTCAAGATCATTCGGCTTCAGCCAGGATTACAGCTGTGTGATATCACAGACAGCATTACAGAATGTGTATCTGATCCATATGCCTTGACTCTTCAAATAGAAATCATCTCCATGTTACAGAACACATGGAGCCTTAGAAAAAGGAGATGAATTTATTATAACTAAAAGAAGGCAGAAGATAGGCAGAGATGGCTTAGCAGTTACAAGCTCTCATCACTCTTGCAGAGGGCCTGTATTCTGTTCACAGCCATCTATAACTCTGGCACCTGCTCTTATGCCTCTAGCCTCCAAGGGTACTGGTACTCACATCCACATCCATTCATACACACACACACACACACACACACACACACACACACACACAATTAAAAATAATAAAAATAAATATTTTTAAAAGAATGATTTACTTATTTTAGGTATATGAGTACACTGTAGCTGTCTTCAGACACACGCATCAGATCCCATTAGAGGTGGTTGTGAGCCACCCTGTGGTTGCTGGGAATTGGACTCAGGACCTCTAGAAGAGCAGCAGTAAGTGCTCTTAACTGCTGAGCCATCTCTCCAGCCCCCTTAAAAAGAAATCTTAAAAAACACACAAACAAAAGAAGGTATAAGGTGCTGGGTAAGGTGGCCAAACCCAGGAAAGAGATCATTTTCAACCAGGTTTGGGTAGAAACTGGGACCTGAGAAGGTGTCTGCTGTAAGTGACCCTCTGGTTGATGGGTGGCAACAAGCAGTTATTCATCACACTGACCTTTGTTTTAAAACAAAGGAACCTAGTATGTAGTATCATGTGTAGCTCTGGCCAACATTTAGATGCTGAGCACAAAGCCTCAGCAGATTTTTATTAGCTATATCTGTTGCCCATATATTGGTACTGATCTTAAGGCGGGAGTCAGACATGTGTATCAGATATCATTTGGAATAATGAGTGTATTTTTCTAATCTTTCTAATACCAAACTAACAGCTCATCTCCAGTTGCATGCATACTAATTAATTTGTTTTCCATATAGTAATAAGATTAACAACCTTGCATTTACACGGGGTACTGAGTCATATTCAAATAAAACAAGTTCTAATGAGAAAAATTGGATTCGGCAGCAAATCATGTCCCACCCGGCAATGCAGGTTTATGTGTGTTTGTCTGTCTTTGCTACGCATATTTTTGTCAGGAGCTCACTGTAAACACAATGATTTCTTTCATGTCGGGTTATTCTGGGTAAATTTGTTTAATGAACAACAAAAGCATTGTAAACACTGCCCAAAAGCGTGGCTAGGAATCTCTTAAGCTGCTTCAAAAAATGAAACATGCTCACCACAAAAACAATACTGGGAGAAAAATACTATTAATATGTCAGAAAGGCTCTTAGCCATGCAGTCTAGCTTAGTTCTGTCTTGGCTAACTGAAGAGTTCAGAGTTTGCATAGCCATTCTCCAGCCCCAAATCTGGGACTCAGTTTCTTCCTATATCAACTGAACAAAGCTGTGCCCAACAGGGCTGTGACGCTCCATGTGTTACATCAGCTGGAGGTGGATAACTTAAGAATTCGCACCCAGAGGCAGGTCTCCTAAGTCCTGGTCATTTTAGGCCCACAAACACTAATCTCTGGGTATCAGTTTCCTTAATCTAAAATTCTGTGAAATTGATCATCATCTTTGTTAGTTGTTAATTTTGACACAGAGTTTTCCTACATAAACCAGGCTGGCCTTGAACTTGCTGCTCTCTGCTTCAGCTTTCTATAGATCACAGAGAGAGTCCCATTGGAGAGCCCAGGCTGACCTTAAACTAAAGATCTTCCTGCCTCTGCTTCACAAGTAGTAGACCTACAAGTGTGTACCATCACTGCAAGCCACAAGAACTCCCGATCTTCCTACCTCCACTTCTGGAGTGCTGGGATTGATTACAGGCATATGCCACCATGCCTGGCTTTGGAATCTGTGCTTTAAAAAACAACTTCGTAGCCAAGCAGTGGTGGCATACGCCTTTAATCCCAGCACTTAGAAGGCAGAGGCAGGTAGATTTCTGAGTTTGAGGCCAGCCTGGTCTGCAGAGTGAGTTCCAGGATAGCCAGGGCTACACAGAGAAACCCTGTCTTGAAAAAACAAACAAACAAACAAACAAACACAACAACAACTTTGTGTGACTTGCACCCAACCATGTTTGGGGCTTCTGAAGCAGACAGATCACCATTAAGATCTTTTACAGGTCTTCTTCTGATTTTGTGACTATTAAAACATGTCATTTTAGGCCAGGTGGTGGTGGCGCACACCTTTAATCCCAGCACTTGGGAGGCAGAGGCAGGCCGGATTTCTGAGTTCGAGGCCAGCCTGGTGGACAGAGTGAGTTCCAGGACAGCTAGGGAAACCCTGTCTCAAAAACAAAAACAAACAAACAAACAAACAAAAACATGTCATTTTGGAGCTAGAGACATGGCTCAGCGGTTAAGAGCACTTGCTGTTCTTGCAGAGAACCAGGGTTCAGATCCTAGTACCCAAATCTAGAAACTCGAAGCTGCCTGTAACTCCAGCTCCAAGGGATCTGATGGCTCCTCTGGCCAATAGGGGCATGAGCACGTGTACACATACACAGAAACACATACAGAGACACATAAAAATAAATCTTTAAAAATTTGGCCTTAATTTAAACTCTATTAAATACAAAACAAACAAAAAGACTTTATATATTTATGTTCATTTAGGAAAATACCAGTAGTGATGTATTATTTTGAAGTATACAGTTAATATGTTTGGAGTTATTTAAAATTTATATTGAGAAAAATGTATTTTCACTATTGCTGTAGATGAGCATCTACATAAGACTGTTAAATTGATTGTTGTTTTATATCAAACAACTTTTATAATTAAAAAAAAGAAAAAAATGTGGCTTTAAACATCTATCTCAGAAAAGGCTGTTACATGCATCTAAACAGATATGCATCTATGCAGGTAGGAGCCTAGATTCTAGTCCTCTCAGCTACCCAGAGCCATTGGAAAAGTCACTTTACTCTGGACTTTTAGTCTCTGTGTTCAAAAAGTAAGGGCTTTGGGACAGGGAAATGTCCCAGGACCAGCCTAATTCCCATATTCTGAAATCTAATGTGTACACACATTCTCTCTCTCCATACATATAGATTCTTGATGGAGTACATGGCCAGCAAAAGAGACATCTTTAGATCCATCCAGATGCACAGCCCTTTGCTGACTTTGGATAATAGAGCCTGGTCACAAAGGCCTGTGTGCTCATCAATAACTTCCTCTTCTTCCCAAGGACCACGGAATCTCTTCTGCTTCAGTCCTCACAGTGGCTCCACCCATTCCAAATGTTCTTCAGAGTGTCTGTCTTCAAACCCCAGGAGCAGGACCACACAGAAGCACCCTGTCTTACTTCTTTCACTCCATGCTTTATTTCTAGAGAGGAGATTGCCAGTGCTGGCTTTCAGTTATTCATTTAACTATATATACACCCAGTATTTGTTTTCCAGAATGTGTCATACATTCAAACAGAAGAAGAAAAAAACAGAGGCAGTCACAAACTGTTTGTATCATCAAGGTGACTGAGGGAACGATTGCCTCAGCGTGCCCCATCACTCTCCCTTTCCCCAGTCCCAGTGAGCTTTAGGTCAACAGTAGCTCAGCTTGCAAGCCACGCAGCATGCAGACTGTCTCTGTGCTAACAAATACCTTCCACTGCATGGGCCTCAGTCCCTTCATAAGTAAAATGATGGCATAGTTTGCAGCATAGTCCATGGTGGGGCAGGATACACTCACACATAAAGTGTGGAAGCCCAGCGTGCCTCTGGGCTCAGGTCTGCATCGTCACCTATGGCCAGGTAACAGTGTGGAAAATGAACATTACAGGCTTTGTGTTGATAAACCAGAGAAAAAGTGAGGGGAAATCTTTTTCCATTAGGAGACCAGTTCAGCAACACTTTGGTATTACCTGCCTTGTGCGCGGCTCTGTGGGGAGTCGGGGTTTAATGAAGTAGGATAAACCACACGCACACATTAGTTAGCCTCAGCACAGGCAGGATTAACTTTACACTCCATTTGCAAGAGCAAAGCTCCTCTCCTAGAGTTTGTTATAAAGGGATTTAGAATCACAGAGTGATAGAGCTGGAAGAGAGCCCCTAAGACATCATCATAATCCTCCCTCGTCATTTTACAGAGGGTCAGACTCAAGTCCAGAGAGCAGAAGGGACGTGCCCAAGGTCACCTACTGAGCCACGGGCAGAGCTCAAGTTGGCATCTTCTGATTGCCAGGCTTGTGTCCTGTCCATGGATTACATCACAGTTGCCTGGCAGTAAGGGTGGACTGTTTCTCCCCACCCCCGAGTCCCCGTATACCCATACCATTCACATTGAGGTTTTGTAGGCATATGGATGAGCCTTGCATTTAACCAACTGAGTCAAACTCCCTTGAGTCAATGTAGCTTGTCAGCTGCTGTTCCTCTTGCCCAACTTGCTCTTCCTCAAGGGTTCTACTCAGTGTCATCTCTCCCACAAAGTCTTCTCTAAATCATGCCCTACCCAATCCCAGTAGACGGTGAACCCCTCTACTGTGAGCCCCTCTAGCATAGGGAGCAATACTTGAGTTTATCACCACGAACTAGCTTAGGCTCTGCCACACGGAAGAAACAGAGTTCAATGTAAGCCTACCAGGATCCACCACATGGATACTCTCAAAGCTGAAAAGAAAGTATTTCTGGCCAGCAGCTGCATAGGAACTCTCCCAAATCATGCAGCCCTGAGCCTTACAACCTTTTGCCTTTTATGTACAAAAACCACACCCTGGTAGGCACACTTCAATTAGCAAGAGGCAGAACTACAGAAGCTAAAAGGCAGGATTAGTGCATTCAGGGACTTCCCCAGAACTATGGACTAGGTGTCTAACAGATTAGGTCTTCATTCTCGTTTTGGCAAATCTTAGGGCCTACATGTTGGTCAGAATGCTCCCTCTAGCATGACATCAGTTGTGCTAAGGTCTGGGGGCCTGTTACAAGAGTAAACCTTTGTTGAATGAATGACTAAGTGACCAAATGGGGACTAAATCAAAAATGAAATGCATGGCTGAATGTATGAAGCCAAAAACAGGGGAGAGGAAGCTGTATAGGTTTCAAGCTGAGCTCTTGGCCATTAGCCACCATTAGGTCATCTCTCTCCTCATGGGGGTCAGACTTTCTTAGATAATCTCCATCACTACCATGACCCATGACCCGCACTTGGGATGGCCAAGACCCTGACCATGGATCACTGGGGTAAGCCAGCCATAGCCCCGAGCTTTCAGCAAAACCTATACTATTCTATAGAGCATTGGCCTTTGGGTATGACATGGCCATTGCTTTCATCGTCAGATAAGCTGTGGTTACTCACAGAGGAACATCACAAGATTTGGCCTGTGTGTGTGTGTGTGTGTGTGTGTGTGTGTGTGTGTGCTCAGAAGTAGCTATTGAGGTAGGATCAGTGGCCACCCCTTCCTGAGGATATGCAAGGGGACAAGGTTCTTCATTGGTTAACTTACCTGTAAGTTGCCCAGGCTCCTCTGGGAATCCTCCTGCAGCTCCTGCAAGAAGCCACAAATAGATTCATATTTTGCCAAGCCAGACTTGGGCAGAGTTTTGCTCTGTTGTTGGTGATATATGCTTGTTCATGTCTTTCTAAAGCAGTGGTTCTCAATCTTCCTAATGTTTTGACCCTTTAATACAGTCCTTCATGTGATGGTGACTCCCCCAACCATAAAATTATTTTCATAACTACAGCTACTGTTATGAATTGTAATGTAAATATCTGTGCTGTATGTTGAGTTTTGGTAACCCTGTGAAAGGGCTTTTCAAGCCCCAAAGAGGTCACAACCTACAGGTTGAGAGCCACTGCTCTAAGGATCGTCAATAGGCCCCAAATAGCCCTAAAAGGAGTGCAGTTACCTCCTTGCCATGTCTTCTGCCAATTTTCCCTGAGCTTCCTTCATTAGAGACACACCTAGGAAATAAAACACAAGAGGTTTAAAGCCAGATTCCTAGACCTGGAGACAGTTCCTGTGGGTGAATTTCCTGATTCTAAGAATTCCTGGTTGAAGAAGAGTCTTTCTGTGTCCCTTATAAACGTATAGATTCCTGGAAGAGGAACTTGGGGGTGCTGTCAATATATATGTATGTGTATGTGTATGTGTATGTGTATGTGTATGTGTATGTATGTATATGTATGTATATGTGTGTGTGTGTGTGTGTGCGCGCGTGTGTGTATACATTCATAGAGTAGATATTGAAAGAAAAGTCAAGAAATGGGTTTGAGTCCCAAATCTGTCCTCATAGCAACATGGTGAACCATACCATTCCTGGATTACAGATGTTTTGGGATTCCATACCAGCTTCACACTGGCTGCTCAGCTTGGTCAAGTTACTTAACTCTCTCTTTACAATATGATGATAGTCCCTGACTCTAGGACCACCATGAAGAATAAATGAGGTGGCAGTTGTGGTCTGTTTAGAATCGTGCCAGGCACACAATTTTAAGTAAGTTAAAATTTGCGGTCTAGAACTCCAGCTCACGTTATCCTTCTTCCTGGAGTGGTCTTCCTCCTGGCTGTTTGTTCGTTTGAGCAGGGGTTTCTTTGTGACCCAGACTAGCCTTATTATACTCACAATCTTGCTGCCTTACCATCGAGTGCTTGGGCTCCAACTATGCACACGGTACCTAGCTTTCTATGGCTTTTTCTTTTCTTTTTTTAGATTTATTTATTTATTATTATATGTAAGTACACTGTCGCTGTCTTCAGACGACGCACCAGAAGAGGGCGTCAGATCTCATTATGGGTGGTTGTGAGCCACCATGTGGTTGCTGGGATTTGAACTCATGACCTTTGGAAAAGCAATCAGTGCTCTTACCTGATGAGCCGTCTCACCAGCCCCCTTTCTATGGCTTTTTCAAACCACTCTTACCTAGTTTCTTTTCACCCTCAGGTCTCTAGTGGAACATCACCTTCTCAGACAGGATCTCCTTGACCTTTCTTAGAATCAAGGTTTCCCAACCCATTTACTTTGACCTACCAGCTCTCACTGTACTTCTGAGCTGGTTAGTTTACGTGTTTCTTTGCCTCTTTCCTTTATCTAGGCTGAGAGCTCACTGAATGTAGAGTGTTTAGCCCAGAAAAATAATTGTAGGTGTTTGAAAAGCCTCATCCTCTCTCTGGTCTCACCATCTCCATCAATACATTGATGAGTCTGAACTGGGACATCTGAGGATCTACCCAGTAAGAAGAGAAGGTTCCTGAGTGAAAGTGGTTAGACCGGATAAGAGACATGAGGCGTTACACCAGTGTCTGAAACCAATATGGGCTGAATAGGTTGACTCTGCCCAAGACTCAGTTCATTCCCTTTCTACTCAGACATCAGAATCCCAGTTAGCAGCCAATACATTCTTGGCTCAGCCTCTACTTTTCCTTCTCTTGGCTTTACTCATTGGCTGATGTTCTTAACAATGTCCAGATGTTGGTGTACTCTAGAACAAAGCCAAAATTACATGGACCAAAGATTTTGGATTTACAAGTTTTTCCATGAGTCCTCTTCTTCCCCTTTAAAAGCCATTCTCTGCAGAAATTGAGCACCCCAGTCACTCTATGATGAATCTCCTAGATTTTTGTCAACAAGAAACCTACACTCAGGCTTTTGCAGCAGGAAAAAGGCACTCTCCGCTTGATTTCTAAACATCTAGACAGTCATAGTGAAGAGAAGGAGGAGACAGCCCCTTTCAGACATCAGAAAGCCTCAGCTTCACCTCTTACTGGCTGTATACCTTGGAGTAAGTTGTTCAATCTCTCCAAGTCTGAGTTTCTTTATCTGAAAAAAATGGGGATAACAATATCCACTAAGGATGCAGACTACCGATCTCCAGCTTGACAAGATCTAGAGTCACCTATGAGACAAGCATCCGGCCATGCCTGCGAGGGAGTGATGGTTACTTAACTGAGTTGGGATCTTGAGGTCTCTAAAAGGAAGCCACTCAAAGTTTCTCTGTGTTAGAGAGGGCCAAAATGCTTCCAGCCAGTTCCTTGGAGCAGTGGTTTTGATCAACATCTCTTCTCGACCACAACCCTGTACAGCAGGGAATGACAGGAGGTAGACTTAATGGTCTGGGTGAAGGGCTGCCCAGGGTGGGAGGAGCTAAGAACACCATATGGTCCAGGAATAAGGACCAGGTTGACCCCAGAGTGGTTGCTGGGCAGATTAAGGCTCTTCCAGGGTATGCTTTTCTAATCGTCCCTGTGGGCAAGGAGCCTGAGAGTTCTTGCTGTCCTGCCCTGAGTGAAGAAGCAGCAGCTCCACTGGGGAAGCTGGTGCTGTTATTGGAAAGAGGCAAGGATCCTGAGCAGTATTTCCCAACTGAACAAAGATGAAATACACTGTTTTGTGATGTAGTAAGACATCCATCATTGGTCATGTTCAAATAGAGGCCAGATGCCCACCTACAAAGGAATCCTAAAGGGACATGGCAGAATAATAGAGCATTAGTCAGTGTCTCAATTCTCCCCCTCTTGGACTCGCTGTTTTCAATGACCTTCTTTTTAGAGTTATTCCTCTTGCAACCCATACTAATCACATATGTCATTAAAACAGGACAACAAACATATCAACTGCAAAGCATATTTGGTTTGGTCACGCCGAGACATCTGACACCATCAAGTTGGTCACTGGTTGCTCTTTAGCTTGCATCCAGTCTATCTTGTTACATCTTTACACCTGCCCCAGAAGCGTCATTGCCAAATGTGGTAGGAGCCTTAGAAGTTTACTTTCAGCTTTTGGCAGAATCCCAAACTAGATCATTAAAGTTTTATCTTCCCTCTTTGAAACTCCCCAAAGGAAAGAAATCACAAGAACAGATCTTGGCATAGACAGAAAATGAGACAAAAGAATGCAATCATAATACTAGTGAATGGTTTTCAGACTGACATCTGTACATTAAGAATATGTAAAAATACCAATTTCATGCTCTGACAACTTATTCTGCATCAGGGGTGGGGTAATGCCTTGGGAATGTCAAATGTCAAAGCATTACATAATGTCAGCTATTCATGTGTTCCTGCAATGAGAGATCGCTGGGTATGTGAATTCCTTAAGGGCGAGATGTCTTGAAAGAGGGAGAGGAAAGAGAAAGAACGAGGAAAGAAAAGGTAGACAGCGTCAAATTGGAATAAAAGAATGTCTGTGTAAAGAAACTTAATGCATAAAACAGTGCTTACAATCCCCAAGCCAAGCCACGGAGTGAGTGTGTGCGTGTGCATGTGCGTGTGTGTGTGTGTGTGTGTGTGTGTGTGTGTGTGTATGTGAGTGTGTGTGTGTTTATTTACCTTTGTTTAGCTTCCTAGAGATGAAGCTTTTGTGTTTCATTTTTTTCTTTAATATGTGCAACAATGCTTTTTATTTAATAAAATAACAATAATTATTTTATTATTTATTTAGTTAGTTACTTATTCTTATGAGTATATTTTAAGATGTAATTGTACAATGAGACACTTAGCTTAAATGTGCTTAGTGTAGTATGTTGCCTGGATATATGCCTGTGTGTCACGTTCGGGCCTGGTGCCTGAAGGTCAAAAACACCTGATCCTCTCTAACTGGAGTTACTGGAGTTATAGATAGTTGTGAGCCACGTGTGAGTGTTAGGACTTTAGCCCCAAGCCTCTGAAAAAGCAGCAGTGTTCCTAATCACTGAGCCATCTCTCCAGCCCCCTTTTCTGACCTTGTATACCATCAATAAGAAAGCTAAGTGTCAAATTCACACATGATTCTGAAAAAATGAACATAGCTCAGTATTCCTGCTCTATGACAGTCCCCATCCAAATGCACTACTCCAGAGAGTGCCAGAATGAGTACTCAGTCACATGGTTTCCAAGATTTCTATTTCTAAAATATCACCTACTCTATATTACCATCCCGTGGGCCTCATAACATCTACTTTAAGGACTTAAGAATATTTCTAGACACACTTCAACTACAATTCACTCAGCTTAGTGTACTCAACTTGACACAATCTAGCCATGTAGGGGAAGAGAGAAACTCAGCTGAGAACTGCCTTCTTCGTATTCGTCTGTGGGCAAGTCCGTGTGTAGGAAGGGATTTCTTGATTAGTGACTGATATAGGAAAGCCCAGCTCAGTACGGGTGGTGCCACCCCTGGGAAGGTGGTCTTGGGTTGTAGAAGAAAGCAGGTTGAGAAAGGCAAGGTCACAAGCCAGTAAGCAGCGCTCCTTCATGGCCTCTACTCTAGTTCCTGCTTTACTTGAATTTCTGCCTTGGCTTTCCTCAGTGATAGACTTTGACCTGGGACATAAGCCAAATAAACTATGTTCTCCCCAAGTTAGTTTTGGTTGTTTTATCACAGCAACAGGAAGCAAATAAAAACACCTAGCTCTCACCCCCACCCTATTCATGCATTGCTGAGGATTGAATCCATAGCCTCATTTCTGGTAGGTAAATGCTCTATCATTGAGCTCTCTCTCTTTCTATCACTACCTCTCTGTCTTGGTGTCTCTCTCACTGTATGTGTGTGTATGTGTGTTGTGCTGTGTGCATGTGCATGTGCATGCATGTATGCTTGTGTGCTTGTATGTATGTGTTCATGAAAGCCAGAGGCAACTTCAGGTGTCATTCTTCAAGAGTTCTGTCTACCTGGTTTAGTTGAGACAGTCTCTTACTGGCTTGGAGCTCACTCAGTAGGCTAGGCTGTCTGGCCAGTGAGCTTCAAGGCTCCTCCTGTCTTCTCCTCTCCAGCTCTAAGAGAACAAGTGTTTGTGACAATGCACAGCACCGTCGTTATGTGAGTTCTGTGGTCTAGCTCGTGCCATCATGACAAATGCCTTACTGACAGAGCTGTCTTCCCAGCTTTCACACCCACAGTTCTATTTTTACATTTTATTTTGAGGTTGGTTCTCACTAAGTTACCCAGATGGCCATGAACTCACTGTGTAGCCCAAAGGGGCCTTGAATTTGTGACCTTTTGTTTTAAGTTCCTGAGGAGCTGGGATTGTAAGCATACGCCCTCCCTGCTGCCCCCTCCCCCCCAGCCGACTTAGCAATTTTACTTTTAAATTCATGCCTGCTTTTTTCCCAGCTATAGATGGTGTCACAGTTAGCTTCAGCTATCAACACGACACAAACCAGAGTCACTTGGGGAGGAACTGTCTAGGTTAGATTGGCCTGTGGGTGGGTGTGTCTCCTTTAGATTGGCCTGTGGGTGTGTCTATAGGGTGTCTTCTTGTTGAGGTAGCCCCTCACACTGTGAGTGGTGCCTTCCCTTGGTTAGTGACCTAGGCTGTATCAGAAAGGTCCTTGCCCTTGATGTTAAAGTGGAGGTGTAACACCTTTACTGTTTGCAGCAAGGCTGGAGTGCAATACAGAGCATAATTTTGTACTTATCCTAAGCCCTGGCACCTAAAAGAGCTCAGTGATAGTGAGCATGAATTCAATCTACTTCCGTTCAGACACACTCTGTGCATGACTGCCATCTCATGCTTCCTACTACATAGAACATCATGCTACCGCTTCACTCACAAACCTTGTTGGGTTTACACGGGTTAAGGTTTAGAAGTCTTGGCCTTCAGGGAAAGGTACTGCCACCAAACCGGATCAGCTACTTCGGTCCTCAGACCCCACGTGATCAAAGGAAAGAACTGACCCAGTCACGGACTCTCCTCGCCACATTTGGGATAATGGTATGCATGGACATACACATGCACACATCCAATAAGTAAAATGGAATTAAAAATAAAGTAAATAAATACAAATAAAGTTTAATGAAAACAATCCAAAACAGAAAAAGAAAGAAAGGTAGTTCCTGGTTGGTGACTCAGTCTCTGGGAACTCCCTGGGATCTGGGTTAGTTGAGACTTCCTATGGAGTCTCTCTCTCCTTCAGCTTTTTCAGTCCTTCCCCTAATTCAGCCACAGGGGTCCCCGACTTCAGTCCAATGGTTGGTTGAGGCCCCTGGCACATATGTAGCAGAGGTCTACCTAGTCTGGCCTCAATGGGAGAAGATGTATCTAAACTCCAGAGCCTTGAGGCCCCAGGGAAGGGGGCAGTCGGGTAGGGGGAGTGCACCTTCTCAGAGGCAAGGAGGAGGAGGAGTAGCATGAGGAGCTGTTGGGGAGCTGAGGAAGGCCAATGTCTGGAATGTAAATAAATAAAATGATTTAAATTTTAAAAAGAAAGAAAAAGGAAGGAAGGAAGGAAGGAAGGAAGGAAGGAAGGAAGGGAGAAAGGTAGGTCAGCAAGCCAGGGGAAGAAGGCAGCACACCGTTCCTCCTCTGCGGCTTCCAATTTCAACTCCTGCCTAGAGTTCCTGTCCTGACTTCCTTCAGAGACAAACTTTCACCTGGAAATGTAAGATGAACTTTCAAGTAGGTTTTGGTCATGACATTTATCACAGCAACAGAAAGCAAATGAATACAGATGGTATCTAATAAGCGTTTCACATATTCAGTGCCTTTAACCAGTAGTACACATGGCAGGTACTATTAGATAGTAGGGATGGTCACAGGATCTTACCTCAGGGTCCCTGGAGAGAGACAGGGAAGTGAGTATCAATTGCTTTGGTAACCCTCCTGCAACGCACACACTGCAGCATCTGTCTGGGTGTTTGTTAGAATGAAAAATATTGGACCCACGCTGAGTAGATTTATGTCAGTTATCAGAGAGGAGGAAATGTGATTGAAAAAATGCCTCACAGACAGGGCCCTGGGCCAGCCTGTCCGGCGTTTTCTTAATTAGTGATTAATGGGGGAGGACCCAGTCCCCTGTGGGTGTTGCCATCCCTGGGCTAGTGGTCCTGGGTTCTGTAAGAAAGTCTTCGATGCAACCTCCCCCCTCTCCCCCCAGGCAGTAGCTGCCGTAGCTGCCGCTGCTCCCGCTGTCTTCATCGCCTCCGAGAACATGGCTGTGCCTCCACATAACGCTGATTTCGGTAAGTCCGCCAGGAATGTCTTCACCCAGGGCTACGGCTTTGGCTTAATTAAACTTGATTTGAAAACGAAGTCCGAGAATGGATTGGAAGTTACCAGCTCAGGCTCTGCCAACACAGAAACCACCAAAGTGAACGGCAGTCTGGAAACCAAGTACAGATGGACTGAGTGTGGGCTAACATTTACAGAGAAGTAGAACACAGACAACAAACACCCTGGGCACTGAGATCGCTGTGGAAGACCAGCTTGCTCATGGACTGAAGCTGACCTTTGGCTCATCTTTCTCGCCTAACACTGGGGGGAAATGCTAAAATCAAGACAAGAGGGAGCATATCAAAGATATGGACTTTGACATCGCTGGGCCCTCTATCTGGGGCGCTCTGGTGCTTGGCTATGAGGGTTGGCTGAGTGGCTACCAGATGAATTTTGAGACCTCGAAGTCCCAAGTAACCCAAAGCAACTTTGCAGTTGGCTATAAGATGGAAGAATTCCAGCTTCATACTAATGTGAATGACGGGACAGAGTTTGGTGGTTCCATTTACCAGAAGGTGAACAAGAAGTTGGAGACTGCCGTCAATCTTGCCTGGACTTGCAGGAAATAGTAACACTTGCTTTGGAATAGCAGGCCAAGTATCAGGTCGACCCTGATGCCTGCTTTTCAGCCAACGTGAACAACTCCAGCCTGATTGGCTTAGGGTACACTCAGACCCTAAAACCAGGTATCAAACCGACACTGTCAGCCCTGCTGGATGGCAAGAACATCAATGTGGGCAGCCACAAACTTGGTCTAGGATTGGAATTTCAAGCATAAATGAATATTGTACAATCGTTTAATTTTAAACTATTTTGCAGCATAGCTACCTTCAGAATTTAGTGTACCTTTTAATGTTGTATGTTGAGGATGCGAGAGTTGGTACATACCACCTTAGACCTCCAGGCTAAGGATGACTCGGCTTTAAGGTGTTTACCATTTCAGAGGTACAGCAGAAACCCCATGCCAGAAAGGGGCCTTTTGAGCTGCAGGCATGGGTTGGGGAGGAGCCCCTCTAGAGATGCCAGGCTGCAGATGGAAGGTGGGAATGTGTGGACCCTTTGTAAATTTGTATCCAGTCTCCAGATGAAATCGTGACTTCCCGTCCAGCAGTGGTGGTACACACCTTTAATCCCAGTACTTGGGAGGCAGAAGCAGGCAGATTTCTGAGTTCAAGGCCAGCCTGGTCTATAGAGTGAGTTCCAGGATAGCCAGGGCTACATAGAAAAACCCTGTCTCGAAAAACAAAACAAAACAAAACAAAAAGAAGAAAAGAAATTGTGACTTCCTGAGCATTGAATGCTGGTGTCCTGATCCTATCTGCTCAGAAGCATGTACACACCTTCGTGAAAAGGACATTTTTAGACAGATTGTCATGCCCTGTTCCCATCATGCCCTGTTCCCATCCCAGCCCACCAGTTGCCTGTTTTACACCAAAAGTAGTCTGTAGGGTGTGGTTAGCTCTTTCTTTTGTGCCATTTTAGGGTAGAGAGGGTAGGCATGATGGAGCCAGTCATTCAGGACTTAATTCTTCCTTGTGTTGTGGTGTGGTTTTCTTTCTTTCTTCTATTTTTTTTTTAATTCCTCCTTTTGCCATTGCACCATATGAAATAGCTTCCAGGTTCTCCGGCTTTGAGCTGGGCATGTGATTGTAGTCACACCCTGACAACACTAGAGATCTCAACTGACTCTTCTTGCAGCCTCACCACTATTTTTTAATGGGTACATTATAGATTCTTCCATTTTGTGTAGAATTAGCTCCTCTCCTTTAAATGCTGTAATTAACATCATTTAAAATAAAACTTGAATAAAATACTGAAAAAAAAATGAAAGAAAGCAGGCTGAGCAAGGAAGTCACAATGAGGAGCAAGCCAGTAAGCAGCACCCCTCCATGGCTTCTGCATCCTCAGCTCCTGCCTCTAGGATCCCACCCTGTTTAAGTTCCTGCCCTGACTTCCTTCAGTGATGAACAGCGATGTGGACGTGTGAGCCAGATAACCCTTTCCTACCTGAGGTGCTTTTTTGATCCTGGTGTTTCATCACAGCAATAGAAGCACACAAATAATAATGGTAACAACAACAACAACAACAACAACAAGGGACTGATGACCAAGACAGTGTGATGAAGACCAGGAAACTTGGGAAATCCTACTCTCACTCTTAATTAACTTCCTCCAAAGGTGAAGGATTTCAGCCCTGGAAGGGAATATAAAGGCTCTGTTGTCCCAAGAAGAGTAACTTGTTAATCCTAATACATGCTATATCATACATGAATCCTAATACATGCTATATCATACATGAATCCTAATACATGCTATATCATACATGAATTCTAATACATGCTATATCATACATGAATCCTAATACATGCGATATCATACATGAATCCTAATACATGCTAGATCATACATGAATCCTAATACATGCTAGATCATACATGAACACACTGAGTGAAATAAGCCAAACACAAACGGCCACATGTTGAATAATTACTAAGATAGGCAGATTAAGATAGAATGTGGGGCTAATACTAGGAGCTGGTAGTAGAGAAATGGGTTTTATTGTTTAACGAGGACAGAATTTTACTTTGAATGAAAGAATTCTAGAGATGAAGTGCAGTGGTGAATGCACAATATGAATGTACTTTTTAAAGAAACTGCTAGAAATTTATGTTGTGTATATCTTACCCCAGTTTTAAACAGTCATATATCAGAAGAGGGTGGTAGATGGAATAGATGGTAGGAGGTGGTGAAACTGGTGTTATGATTGATCTCTTTACCCTCCAGCGCCAGCTCTGGGCCAGGACCAGTTTCAGTGGAAACTGCAAGTGTGCACTCAGAGACTAAGAAGACAAAATGGCAACCCTGGAGGAGTCACTGTTGTCAAGCCCTCCTATGGAACAGCAGGAGAGGGGTGGAAAGGAGCCAAGTTCACATGTGGGATGATGACGGTCATACAGCACGACTCCAAATCTTCTCAGTTCCTTCTCTCATGCTTCTGTCGGGTCTTCCTGAGAGGAAATGCCACACTATTCACTGAATCAAAGATAAATAGGAAAATCTGGTGGCATTGAGAGAAGCATCTGGCTCCAATTATGAAGCTTTACACGGAGCCTTTACATTTGACACTTGGAATTAAGGGCAGGAGATCTTCCTGACGCTCTCAAATAAACCAAACTAGCTCACAACCAACAGGAGAGTGATTGAAATGAAGCCCAAATAGATCTTGAGTATAAGCCATCTGAGCCAGCAGGTTAACTAAACTACCACTTGTGATTTATTGTCACGTGTAATGAAGTGTATACAGCACGCGCGCACACATACACACACATCCAGTCACACCTAGCTCCATAGTTCTGTCCTTGGAGTTCTAGTTCAAGTCTCAGGCCTCTACTTACCTCTCGTCTACTGCTTTCTTGGGAAGGATAGTCTATGATCTTAACACCTTCAAAATTGTGTGTGTGTGTGTGTGTGTGTGTGTGTACAATACTTGGGAGTCAGTTCTCTCCTGAGTCCCCAGGACGAGTGAGGTGGTCAAGCTTATGCAGCAAATGTTCTTACTAGCTGAGTCGACTCACTGGCTCCTGAAATGTCTTTTCATAGGTAGGAAGCATTTTTTCCCAGGTTTGCAAACAATTAGGGAAGTAGAGATGTTCTAGAAAATGATGGAGATGGCTCAGCAGGTAAGGGTACCCGCTGCCAAGCCTGCTGTCTAGAGTTTAGCCCCAGGACCCACATAATGGAAGAAGAGAATTGACTCCTAGAAATTGTCCTCTGATTTGGGCATACATGCTGTGAGGCAGAATTCTTCCCTGGAGCCCATTCAAGAGAGTGTGGATGTGCCAACATCTTGACATTGGACTTCTAGTCTCAAGAACCACAAGAAAGCACATTTTAAAAAATTATATATTTATATTTTGTTTTGTTTTAAGCTACCTAGTTTTGGGTAATCTGCTTCAGCAACCCTAGGGAACAAATATGGAAATGTTGCTAATACATATATTTCCCCAGGACCAAGAGAAATTGGGTCCATAAAGGCTTTAGGATAGAGTTATAGACCAAGAGTTGGGTTGGGATCAAATTCTTAGTAGCCCTAAGCCCCAGAGTGTCTTTCCCAGGAGCTAATCCTGCTACCAGAGTCTGAGTTCATCCGGCAGAACTCATGGGCTGGAAATTAAATCCTGGTAGTCTTTGTGTTAATAATATCAAGAAGGCAGAAATTTTAGTCCAGCTGTATGTAGTATTGGGCTCTTGACTGAATCTTCCTCAATTCTCCCTCCTGAGGTGGGGTCTCATAAATTCCAGGCTGGATTTGAGCTCATTATGTGCATAAGGACTGTCTTGAACTGATCCTCCTGTCTCTGATTCCTAAGTGCTGGGATTATAGGCACATGCCTCAACTCTTGGTTTTTATGTGTAAGAAGAATCTAATCCCTTGCTTTCAATATGTCAGGCAGGCACTCTACCTGGACAATATGCCTATGCCTTTAATCATGTGCCTGTGTGTCTGTATGTGTGCATGTGACACACACACACAAACACAGACTAAAGATCTTACTCAGGGTGTCAACACATACTAAGCAAGTGTTCTTCCACCTGAATTATAACTCCTGGCAGTCTTATGAGAAGAAAAGGGATCATACAGATATATATGCAAGGTCCCCCTCTCTGTTGCCATGTGACACTGCTTACTGCCTAGAAGTCCTGACAATAAGACAGCCATCACCATTTTTAATCCCTGAAACCTCCAGGACCCTAAGCTAATATAAACCTCTGATTTTTTTTTAAAGTAGCCTGTCCCAGGTATTTCATTATATTAACAGTAAGATGATCAAGACACCAGAATATTGGCAATGAATCAGAAACAAAGATAGAAAAGATTTTTCTCCCCCTTCCTTCCTTTCTCTCTTTCTTTTTTACTTTCATTTTCTTCCTTCCTTCCTCCCTTCTTTCCTTCCTTCCTTCCATTCTTCCCTCTTTCCTTCCCACTCTCCTTCCCTCCTTCCTTCCCTCATTCCTTCCTTCCTTCTTTCCTTCCCTCCTTTCTTTTCCATTTCAAGTATAATTCTAAATCTTTAATCCAGTGATTTTAGTTTCAATGAAAAAAGACTAATGGTTTGTGCAGTCCCAATCTCTCAAGAAACTCTACCATGTGATGGTTTGAATATGAATGGGCCCTATAGACTCATATATTTGAATGCTTAAGGAGTGGCACTATTTGTTAAAGTAGGTGTGGCCTTGTTGGAGGAAGTATGTCAGTGGGGATGGTTTTGAGCTTTCAAAGTCCAAGACTGACTCTCTCTCTCTCTCTCTCTCTCTCTCTCTCTCTCTCTCTGCTGCCTGCAGATCCCAGTGTAGAACTCTCAGCTACTTCTGTACCATGTCTGCCTACACACCACAATGCTTCCCTCCGAGCTAATAATGAACAAAACCTCCAAAACTGTAAGCCAGCCTCAATTAAATGATTTCCCTTTTAAGAGTTGCTGTGGCCATGGTGTCTCGGCACAGCAATAGAACATTAAGATCTATCCCTATAACTAAATTTGTGTATGTTATAAACATAACTTGTGTATGTTTAAAAGCCAAGGAAAAAACTCTGCAAAGTGACTGATAAACTTCTTCCCTTAGGATTCTTACTGGACTGCTGCTGACTGACCTTAGTCCAGAGAGATGTGTTCACACTAAGCAGTAGATCTTTTCATTGGAGTACCAGCATGACTGACTAAAAAGAGCTTAATAAAGGTATCAAGCAGTGCATTGAGCTCAGGGGGAGACAGCTAAATGGTATAATTCAATAAGGCTATTAGTTGCAGGGGAAAGTTATCAACTCTAGATCTAAAGGAACAAGGAAGAAAAAGAGTGGTTGTGTGCCAAAGGCCATCTCACAGGAACAGTGATTATAGATGAATACAATCAATGCATGAAAACCCAGCAGAGATGTCTTGAAGGAATTACATATCTATATCAGACAATCTATTTAAAGTGATAAGAAAACAAAAGAAGTCACAAACTATTAACCAATAATTTTATACCTAGCACAACTATTCTTCAAAATCCACAGAGGAAGAATAAGACATTCCTAAACAAACTAAAAACTAAGAGAGGGGTTAGCAAGATGGCTCAACAGTTAAAGGTGCTTGCTGCCAAGACTGGCAACTTGTTCCATTTCTTTCTTTTTTTTTTTTTTTTTTTTTTTTTTGGTTTTTTGAGACAGGGTTTCTCTGTATAGCCCTGGCTGTCCTGGAACTCACTTTGTAGATCAGGCTGGCCTTGAACTCAGAAATCTGCCGTCTCTGTCTCCCAAGTGCTGGGATTAAAGGTGAACGCCACCACTGCCTGGCAACTTGTTCCATTTCTAAGACTCACATATACAAGTGGTACTCTGACTTTCATACATGTGCCATCATGTATCATGGCACATATGCACTTGAACACACATACATGCTCACACACACACACACACACACAAACACACACAAACAATGTAAAAAAATTAAAAGTTAAGAAAGTGTTCCTAGTAAAACATTTTTCAAGAAACAATGAAAGAATTCTTCAGCCTGATAGTAAAGGACATAAGAAATAAAACAAATGAAGAAGTAAATATTTCTGGTAAATGTAAGCAAATAATCTAAAAATGACCATTATTTTTTATTTCTGATTTTTAATTCCTCTTTTTTGTTTCTTTTATGATTTAATAGAAAATTGCATGAACACTATATATAACTATGATTATTAATTATAATTATTTTGAGGACAGGGTCTCATATATCCAGGTTAGCCTAGAATCAGTAGGTAAAAGGTGATGGTGAACATGTCAGGATAGCCTAGAACTCAGTAGGCAGCCGGTGATGGTGAACATCTCATCCTCCTGCCTCTGCTTCCCTGTGCTGGAATCATAGGCCAGTCACCACACCCACCTGGCTTTTATGTGTGTGGGTTCTTGAGGACTAAACCAAGACTTTATTTTGTACTAGGAAAGTATGCTGCTAACTGAGCTACTTCACCAGCCCTTATAATGAACATTGTTAGTAGTTATAATATAGAATTATAGCCATGCACATGAAAACATAGTGTATAAATGTATAATTTGTGGCTATATCAACATAAACAGAGGGCAGAACAGAGGTAAATAGGGTAGAGTTTAGGCATGTGGCTAACTTAATATTAATTAAAACCAAAATAATATGAGTTTGGCATGTTAACTATCATATAATACTGATGATAATCCATGAAAAAACAATTTTTAAAACATGCCGAAGAGGGGCTGGGGAGATGACTCAGCAGATAAAGTACTTGTTGAACTAGTATGAGGACCAGATGTATAGAACCATGTGAAAACAGGGTGAGCAAAGCAGCCTGCTTGTGATCACAGACAGTGTGAGTGGTGTGAGGGGGTGGGGAGGGTCAGAGACATAGAATCCCCCAGAGCAAGCTGACTAGTAAGACCAGCAGAAATGGAGTCTGCTTTAGCAAGAGTCTGGGCCTCAGTGTATGAGGCAGAGTGTAATCAAGAAAGACATGTAGTATCAACTTTGGTCCTCTGCACACGTGGCACAGATTAAAGAGGAGTCAAAATGATATTCTTTACAAATCAAAAGAAAGGAAAGGGGAAACAAGAAAGACGACAGAATAGAGGGAACACATATCCAAGTGGCAGAAAGAGATTCTGGATTGCCAGTGATCGTTTAAACATAAATGACTAGACTCACAAATTCAGAGAAAGACTGGCAGAGTGGAGGGAAACTCTCCTCACAGAAATGCTGTGCACATATTGCCTGCTAGATGAGGGCACCCACACTAAAGAATGCAGTATGCTTTGCCTCTTCTCCCAATTCAAGGTTCACCTCTCCCAAGAACATCATTGTAGATATATTCAGTGTAATTGACCAAATATCTGAATGCCCACAGCTTAACCAAATTGCTGTAAAACTGACCATCATAGAGTGGTATTATAGAATGTTTCTCTTTAAACTTATCAATGTTTGCCTCCTGTTCCGGACGTTTCCACTGTTCGGTGGATATAATTGTTGTATCATCTTCATCACCTGTCTCTTTTAACAGCATGAAATGTTCCTGTTTGTAATCGAAAGTTTTAAGTTGATTGTGTCTGATATTAATATGGCTACTCAGTTCTCTTTTTATTACTATTTGTGTGAAATGTATTTTTCCAACCTTGTACTTTCAATGATACTGACAAAAACTGAAACAGACCAGGAAGAGAAAAAGAGGTAAATAACTAAAATCTTAAATGAAAGTGGAGAAATTACCACTGAATTTGTGCAATTGAAGGATTATGAGAAAGACCTGTAGACAATGAGTTGTACAGCAATAGAGCAAATAATGACATAGATAAAATGGAAAAAATCTTAGAAACAAAAATTATCAAGACTGACACAAGAAAAAAAGGAAACTATTAAAAGTCTATAACAGCAGCATACTCTGAAATACTAATTAAAAGACTAATCTTCCAATAAAATGAAACTCCAAGACCAGCTGATGTCACTGGTGAATTCTACCAAACACTTGAAGAAGTAGCAACAATTCTTCTCAATGACTTGCCAAAAACTCGAAGATATATTTTATGAGCATTCCGTGACACTAAGGCCAAAAACTAATATACTACATGAAAAGAAGATGACAGACCAGTATTCTTTATGAATATAGACAGGAAAATCCTGAACAAAATACTAGAAAACCAAATCCCACAGCAAACTAAAAGGATTATACACCATGACTAATGGGATTTATGCTAGGAAGGCAAAACTGGTTCAACATGGGAAAACCAATTGATGTAATACATAATATTAATAGAATGGGGAGGGAAAGCCACAGCGTCATCTCAATAAACCCAGGAAGGCATTTAACAAAATTCATTGCATTATCCTTTCATGATAAAATTTTTTTTCAGCAAACTAGGCATCAAAGGAATTTTGTTAGCATGACAAAGAGCATTCATGAGAAACCCATGGCTAACATTGTACTCAATAGGGAAAGAATGAAAGCTTCCCCCCTCCCAGGGGCAAAACAAAGCAAGGGTGGCTGCTTTCATCTCCACTGTTTAACATTTTACTGGAAGTCCTAGCCAGAGCAATTTGGCAAGAAAAAGAAAAGGAAAAAAAGAAGAAGAAAGAAAAAAGAAAAGAAAACAACAGCAACAACGAAGAAAAAAATCCATCACCCAAGGTACCAAGGAAGAAGTAAACTATCTACAGTTGCAAGTGACATGGGACACGTTAGACATCTACTAGAGCTAACATGTGAACTAACCAAGTTGCAGGGAATGAGGTCAACACACAATTGCCACTGTTTCTATACACTCTTAAGGAATAACTCAAGAGGAAAAATGTAAATTTTCTACTTAAAATGACAAACCAATTTCATACATGCAAACATGCACACACACACTCTGACTCAGGATTTTGCATTTGCTAAGCATGCACTGTAATACTGATTTATATCCTTAACACCTAGGAATAAAGGATAAGAAAACTGAATATACTGAGAGAAATTAAAAGAGGATTTAGCTATTTGGGAAGATACTTCACATTGCAAAAAAGCTTAATGTTGCCTAGAATAAATTCCAGTGAATTCTACAGATGTGGAATTCAAATTCCTATGGAGTTAAATTGAGCTCCAAAAATCCAAAGCAATGTTAAAAAAGAAATTCAGAGTTGATGATCTCCTATTTCCTGATAAAACTTACTACAAAACTATAGTAGTCAAAACAGCATGGTGCTATCCTAAGACAGAAAAATAGACATATATTCAACAGAAATGAAAAGTATACAAGCAAACCCATACAGATAGTATTAATTAATTTTCAGCAATGGTATCACAAGGAGCCAACGGGGAAAGAATAGTACCTTCAAAAGGTAGTGTTCAGCCCTAGTTAGAATAACAATTAAAAAGAGAAAATCTGACAAATGCTGGCAAAGGTGTATACAAAGAAGCTTTTGGGGCTGGTGAGAGGGCTCAGTGAAAAAGGTGATTGCTGCATCATTCAGAGGTTGATCCCTAACATACAGAAAAGCCACATATAGTGATGCTCATCTGTAATCCCAGGGATGCAGAGGTAGAGGTTAGAGGATAATTGGTGTTTGCTGGGCAGCCAGTTCAGCAGAATTAGTGAGTTCTAGGTTCACTGAAAGGCTTTGTCTCCCCCCATCCCACACATACACATGCAATAAGAACAGGTGACTGGAGAGATGGCTAAGCAGTTAAGAGCACTGGCTGCTGTCCCAAAGAGTTTACATTTAGTTCTTAGCACCCACATGGTGACTCACAACTACCTGTAACGCAACAGGGATCTGATGGCTTCTTCTAGCTTCTGTGGGCATCAAGCATTCATGTGGCACACAGATATACATGCAGGAAAAACACCCATACACATAAAAATAAATTTAAAATATCTTAAATGCTGGGTGTGCTGACACACACCTTCAATCCCAGCACTTGGGAGGCAGAGGCACTGAGTTCAAGGCTACCGAGAAAGTTCCAGGACATCTTGGAGTAGGTCTACACAGAGAAATTCTGTCTTCAAAACAAAACAAGACAAAACCAAACAAAATCTTAAAAGAATACAATGGAGAGTCAATGAGAGGGCTCTGAAGGTAAGGGTACTTTCTGCTAAGAATGTTGAACCTGAATTCAATCTTTAGAACTCACATGGTAGAAAGACAGAACTATAACCCATAAGTTGTCTTCTTACCTCCACATACACATCAGAGCGTTTGTGTACACACACACACACACACACACACACACACACACACACACACAAAGTGAAGTGTGATAAAGGAAGACACTGATGTCAGCCTCTGGCTTCTACATGAAAACACACACACACCTGAAAAGAAAAAAAGGAAAAAAAATTCTTACCTACTGTTGATGGGAACATAAATTAAAATAGTTATTATAGAAAAGACTACAGAGATTTCTCAAATAAATTAGGAATAGTGTCACATATTTGTCATTTCAATGGAGGCTTAGGCAGGAGGATTACAAATTTAAGGTCAGCCTGGGCTGAACTGCAAGATTTAGGCTGGCCTGGGCTACTTTCCAAGACCTTATCTCATAAACTTAAACAGACAAACAAATATATATATCTATATCTATCTATCTAGATATAGATACATATATATATATATATATATATATATATATATGTTCCAAAATAATCTTACAGTTCAAAAGGAGGTAGAAGTAGAATGTCAAATAATTCCAATAAATGAAGTATTTCAGAAAAATCGGGAACACAAGAACAGTTGCCAAAGGCAGAGAGTGCCAACTGACTAAAGAAAAGATTGAGCAAATCCAGTATTACACAGAATGCAAATTACTAGAGACAGAAAGCCTGCCAAGGGTGGCAGCAAGACAGGGGGATCCGGGCTGAGGGTGTACTTCAGTTGGAGTGCTTGTCTACTATGCTCAAATCCTGGGTTTGTCCCCAACACCACATAACCCCAGCACTGTGGTACATGCCTGTAATCTCAGCACCCAGGAGGTAGAGACAAGAGGACCATAAGTTCAACATCATCCTTGGCTATAGCAAGTTTGAGGAAAGCCTGGGCTACATGAGACTCTGTCTCAAAACAAACAGATAAGAGAATTCCCAAAGCCCAAAGCAAGAGGAAGGGGTTAACACACTGGTAGACATGGCTGCTCTGCAGCTAACTGGGATTTGCTGGAGCTTTCATTTCTTTTTTCCTCTCCTCTCTTCTCCTCTCTTCTCCTCTCTCCTCTCCTCTCCTCTCTTCTTCTCTCTTCTCCTCTCTCCTCTCCTCTCCTCTCTTCTCCTCTCTTCTCCTCTCTCCTCTCCTCTCCTCTCCGCTCCTCTCCTCTCCTCTCCTCTCTTCTCTTCTCCTCTCTCCTCTCCTCTCCTGTCCTCTCCTCTCTTCTTATCTCCTTTCTTTTCCATTCTCCTTTCTTTTTTGTTTTTTTTTTTGTTTTTGTTTTTTGGGTTTTTTATTTGTTTGTTTGTTTTTCTGTGTAGCCCTGGCTGTCCTGTAACTCACTCTGTAGACCAGGCTGGCCTTGAACTTAGAGATCCACCTGCCTCTGCCTCCAAGTGCTGGGATTAGAGGTGTGCACCATCACTACCCAGCTTCCTTCCTTCTTCCTTCCTTCTTCCTTCCTTCCTTCCTTCCTTCCTTCCTTCCTTTTCTTTCTTTCTTTCTTTCTTTCTTTCTTTCTTTCTTTCTTTCTTTCTTTCTTTCTTTCAGCTTTATGTTTTATTTTATGTGTAAAAATGTTGGTTTGCATGCAGACAGTTGTGGCTCCCACATGGGTGCTGGGAACTGACCCTGAATCCTCTGCAAGAACTAAATGCTTTTAGCTGCTGAGGCATCTCTCTAGCCTCTGAACCTAGGCAGCCTCAGAAAACTATGACCATGTCTACCGTCATTTCAGAAACGGTCCAGGTGTCAGTCAGCAGCACACAATGCTCAGCTGACTCTGCTAGGGGTTTGCTCTATCCTGTAGGGTTTAGAATGAGAGCCAGGGTCACCCGATGGACAAACGCTGGTTATGACCACATGGCTATAGTTGCCTCCTGGTAAACCCCTACAGTGGATGAAGAAAACACGATCTATATATACACAAGAGAATCATATCTTGCCACAAAGAGGACAAAATTCTGTCTTTTGCAGCCTGGTTGGGGCTCTTAGAGATGGAACCACTAGCCAAAGAGCATACTCAGGCTGGACCTAGGCCTCCTGCACATATGTAGCAGATTGGCTTTCATGTAGGTCCTGAACAATTGGAGTGAGGGTTACCCCCAAAGCTGGTGCCTGTCTGTAGGATATGTTCTTTTAGCTGGGCTGCCGTGTCTGGCCTCAGTGGGATGCATGTAGCCCTGCAGAGACTTGATGTGCCAAGGAAGGGGGATCACTGGGGATGGGGGGCTCTACCCTCTCAGAGGAGAAGGAGAGGGGGAAGGGGAAGGATTGTGAGAGGAGGTGACTGGGAAAGGGGCAGAGATCAGGATGCAGAGTGAATATAAATAAATAATAAATAAATAAATAAATAACCCTATAGGATGGGCTATAGCTCAGTCTTATGGAGGCATTCTCTCTCTCTCTCTCTCTCTCTCTCTCTCTCTCTCTCTCTCTCTCTCTCTCTTCCTCCCTCCCTCCCTCTCTCCTTCTCCCCCTGTTGTTTTTAGAGACAGGATTTCTCTGTGTAGCACTGGCTGTCCTGGAACTTGCTATGTAGACTAGGTTGGCATCAAACTAAGTGATCCTCCTGGCTCTGCCTTCTGAGTGCTGGGATTAAATGCGTGCTATACCATCATCAGGCTTGGAGGCTTAATTGAGCCTTTCTCCTCTCAGATGACTTTAGCATGTGTCAAGTTGACATAAAACTATACAGTGCAATATAAGAATATTGCAGGGGGCTAATAATAATTGTGCTTCCAGAGGACCCAGATTCACATGTGGTGCACAGACATATGTATACAGGGCAGTCATACACATAAAAAAGATAAATCTTTTTTTTTTCTTTTTTAAGTTTTCCAAGACAGGATTTCTCTGTGTAGCCCTGGCTGTCCTGGAACTCACTCTGTAGACCAGGCTGGCCTCGAACTCAGAAATCCACCTGCCTCTGCCTCCCAAGTGCTGGGATTAAAGGTGTGCGCCACCACCACCCGGCCTGGCTAAGGAAATCTTTTTAAAAATAGTATTGCAAATCTAAAGAGTTCACAGTGACGAAAGATTTATCAATATACTATAGTGACAGCTTCAAAAGAGCTGAAGCGGAAGCTCAGTTCAATCAATAATCGCATATATTTTCTATTACCATTTACCACGAATTATTTAATGAGTTGTTTGCTGACAAGCATTATATTTGTTCCCAATTTTCACTATTACCATATGAATTTGAGTGTGTGCAAAAAACTCTCCCACTGAGCTCTGTTTCCAGCCCTAATGGTTCTCATATACATTAAAATGGCATAGTTTCATGAGTTGATGCTCATTACTGAGTCCTTGAGACCTAGGTTTTGAGGGATACAGTTCCAGGTAGGAATAACAGCAAGGTGGAATGGAGTCCGTGACATACTAGTCCCTTATCCCTAGGACTTTGTTGTAATGAAAATATTATCATATATATAACTTAGTTTATGGTATATGCATTTTTTACATTTCAGTCTCCAAGAAAAATTAAAAGCCATCTATCTATATGAACGTCCAAATTTTCAAGGAAGATTTCATAGTCTGGTTGAAAATTGCATGCTCTGTCCATCACCTTGCAATTGCAAGAACTGCAGAATCATGAATAATAAAAAAGCACGTTAAAACTTTTCAGCAAATCCAGATGGGTACTGATGTCATTGAGAATTCCCCAGAATCACCTTGATTGTAGCCTTGGACTTAGGCACCTGAATTGATTACCACTTGCCGGCCCAGTGTATCAGCTTTAAGTGATAACTGCTGCTGAGATCATACTGGCTCGTATGTTTACTTTAAGAATGCCCAAGCATTGAGCCTGTACTTGGGCAGAAGAAAAGCACCCACACTCTAAAGGGTAAGCACCCTGTCATTTGTGCTAGCCTCCTGTGTCTGCTGCATCCTAGAGGTCCTGGTTAGGGTGAAGCCGATGGATCCAAACTGGAAGCCAGTTTGAGCACCCTCTAGCTGGGAGCTAGCACATTAATTCTGTGTTTTGGATTTTAGTTCCTTCTTTTGAAACAAGGGGAGGTTTTGGATTTTCGTTCCTTCTTTTGAAACAAGGAGAGGGGGTGTGTTTGATTAGACAGTCACTTTTTTTTTTTTTCCAAGACAGGGTTTCTCTGTGTAGTCTTGGCTGTCCTGGAACTCACTCTGTAGACCAGGCTGGCCTCAAACTCAGAAATCCACCTGCCGCTGCCTCCCAAGTGCTGGGATTAAAGGTGTGCGCCACCACCAACCCGCAAGACAGTCACTTTCAATTGACAACCAAACTAACAGTGAGATACCAGAGCCTCATTTCACACAGGTAGACAGAAGGTCTCATATCCTCACTTTCTTGTTTAGATGGTGGGCAAGTGTGTGTATGTTGAGTCGGCCACTTATTATTCCTGCCCCCTCCTATCTCACATTATAGTCAGGACACTCAGGGCCATCCACCAGCTGTTTCTCCACAAACTTGTCAAGTTTCCTTTATTTCTTTGCCAGATGATTCTCCTGCCTTCTTGATCTTGAAAGCCCATTCTATATGTTCCCTCTTTTAATTTTGTATTTCAGTATAATCTCAGGCTTGGAAAGAAAATGACCAAGTAGAACAAAAATTTATTTTATTTTATTTTATTTATTTATTTATTTATTTATTTATTTTTGGCTTTTCGAGACAGGGTTTCTCTGTGTAGCCCTGGCTGTCCTGGAACTCACTCTATAGACCAGGCTGGCCTCAAACTCAGAAATCCACCTGCCGCTGCCTCCCAATTGCTGGGATTAAAGGTGCACCACCACTGCCCAGCTGAACAAAAATTCTTGTATCACCCTCCCAAATGTCAATTTTCTTCCAGATTCTCCCTGTCTCAGTTCCAGACATGATGCCCCTTTATTCCAGATACTTCATGGTACATATCCATGAGAGAGAGAGAGAAAAAAAAA
>JADRCD010226913.1:0-18399 GCA_019843815.1 Montemys delectorum
CTCACAACATTAGATTTGTAAGAGAAGGCCTTCAAGTACTAAGGATAGCCAGAGAATAAAAGATCACATTCACAATTGCTCTATACGTGATTCCAATTTGTCTAGGTTTTCTAAGGAATCTCAAGTTAGTGGGTTAGAGGGTTCTAGACAGTCAACATGCCCCAGAAAATCTCTATCCCTGGATCTTCAGGGCAAGCAGGAGAGGGTGGGGTGGTAAGCAGGGGGAGGGGGGAGGGAAGAGGGGTTTGTTCTTGTTGTTTTTTGGGGTTTTTTTTTGGAGGGGAAATTAGGAAAGGAGAAATCATATGACATGCAAATAAAGAAAATATCTAATAAAAAAAAAGAAATGTACTGCTTTTTCCAATTCTTCAGTAAATCAACTGGACATAGTGTCTTCCAAAGTACACCTGACCTTTACAAAAAGTATGTTAGCTGTGTTCACAATATTTTAAAGGTGATTTGCTGACACGGTTTTACATATAGATTTATAGATGAATCATTAGTTTGAGATGGACTCTTATAAAGCCACAATATGTTTTTCAAAAGTGAAAAGAATAATAACATTACTGCAATAAAATGGTAGGGTACATAAAGTAAAGTTGGTGGTTATCAGTTCTATTTGAGAGCCAAAGAGTCTAATTAGTGGTCTTTTAAGTATTCAGTTCCATTTGTTTGTTTGATTTATATTCCAGGAGTTCTCAAAAAAAATTCCTATCTCTCTGAACCTCTTCACTAACATTTCATTAATAAGATGTATCAACATCAGTTGCTTTTTTTCTGGTAAGTAGTAGATATGTATTACATAGCTCAACATTAATATGTTGACCTATTATCCACTTTATTTTAGTATTGTCTTAAAATGTGTGTGTGCATGTGTGTGTGTGTGTGTGTGTGTGTGTTTATGTGAGAATAATGCATGTTTTTGATATGAGGGCCTATGGCTTGGGTACATAGAGCACACAACTGTAAATAAGATTTGGATATTGGGCATCCTGATCTATTGTTTTATGTCTATCCCCTTGAGTCAGGATCTGTCAGTGGGCTCAAAGGTAGGTTGGACACTAACAAAATGCAGAAATTATGTTTCTCATCCACATACTACTGAATGATAGGGTTACATGTTCATGTAACCATTCCAGGGGTTTTACATGGCTTCCAGAGGTATGAACTCAGGTCTCCATGCTTGTGCAACAAGTACTCTTAATCACTGAGCCATCTCTGTAGCCCTTTGATCCACATTTGTAAGACCTGTTTAGTGCATCTTTCTCTTCACATACTGACCAAGAACTCTAAAACTATGCTTCCTTTTCCCAAGAACCAAGACAGTAGTTGGGTCTAGATGTGCAGAGTATTTTGTTTTTCTATAACCCTTTCTTTTAAATAAAAGAAAACACTTAATTTGGGTTGTCTTACAGTTTCAGCGACTAGTCCATTTTCACCACAGTGTGGAGCATGGTTGTATGCAGGCAGAAATGATGCTAAAGAAGGAGCTGAGCATCACACATCCTGTTCTAACAGCAGCAAGAAGAGAGCAACAGTAGGACTGGCTTGCAATATATATAAAATCTTTAATTTTATTTTACAGTCCGGTCATTATCCCCCTCCTCTGGGTCTGCCCTCTACCATTTCCTCATCCCATTCCTCCTCTTCAGTCTCCAAGAGAATGTCCCTACCCCATCCCCACCCAATAAGGCCTTGCCACTCCCTGGGGCCTCAAGTCTTTCAAGAATTAGGCATGTCTTCTCTCACTGAGGTCAGACTAGGCAGTTCTCTGCTGTATGTATGTTGGGGACTTTGTATCAGCTGATGCTTGCTGATTGGTTGGTGGCTCAATGTCTGAGAGATCTCAGGGGTCCGGATAAGTAGAGTGTACTGGTCTTCCTAAGGACTCACCCTCCTACATAGCTTCTTCCATTCTTTTCCTAATTAAACTACATGGATCCCCAGCTTCTGTCCCCTGGTTGGGTATAAGTATCTACATTTGTCTCAGTCAGATGCTTATTGGGCCTCTTGGAGGGCAGCCATGGTAAAAGTGTCAGACCTTGGAGCATCCCCTAAAGATGTATCCCAATTTGAGCTGATCAGTGGACCTCCATTCCCTCAGTCTCTTCTCCCTTTTTGTCCCTGCATTTGTTTTAGACAGGAACAATTCTGAGTCATTTTTTTAACTGTGGGATGACAACACTTGATGGGATCCCTCCACTTGATGCCTTGTCTTTCTATTAGAGGTGGACTCTACAAGTTATCTCTGCTCACTATTGTGCATTTCATCTATGGTCCCTCCCTCTGAGTTTTGAGCACTTGGGATTTTTGAACTTAAAAATCACCCTCCCCCCCCACACGGATACTCTTCTTTCAACAGGCCTTGCCCACTTCACAAGGCCATACCTCCTACTCATTTCTAAATAATGCTACTCCCAGCTGACTAAGCTTCCAAATATATAAGCCTGTTGGAGACCATTCTTATTCAGACTGTCACAGAGGTCATGCACATCCACCTGTCAGTGATATGACTCCATCTGGCTTAAACCTGTAAAGATTTTGTATATGCTGACACAATTTTTATTATTCATATATCCATCAGTCCTTTTGAGATAGAAGACACTGTTTCTTTGGCATCATCCACATTCCTGATGCCTTGTTATAAAAAGCAGAAACCCGTTTTTCCCATTCTGAGTGTTATCATGAACACCAGTGACATACACTCTCTAACTATAATACAGATTGGCTTATCTGCACTCAAAAGTGCCAATCTGTATTAAGGATTAACACCCAAAGCTTTCAATTCTTTACAACAATCTGACAAAATATGCCTTAAAATGTGATCTTTTTATTTCTCTTCTGCTTCCTTAGCTGGAAAATCACAAGCTATTACATTGTTTTTGTTACATATTGTGAAAATAGGTTAGGCTGCTCTTCAAACTAGTTGGACATGTAAGATAAATGAAATGTCTTAAGGCTAAGAGAGTGTGTATTTATAAACATTCTCAAACCAAGGAGAAAAACATCATTCTAACTAAAGGATAAAAGTTGGATTTCCTGACTCAGGCTGAATTTAAAGGCAGATTATCTTCAGTTTCTTTCATTGATTACTTTTCTCTCTTCAATTAGGACACTAAATAATACCTATCTACATATGTGATAGTTTATTTGTCTTACTTTGCATGAGATTTGATTGGAAAACATGAATATTATGGAAAGTTTATACACTAACTTTTAAAATGTTATAGCAAAGATGACTAGTAAATTATTTCTATTTATTCATTATGAGATAGCTTGAAACTTAGCTGTCCATAAAAGTCATGTGGCTGTAAGATTGTAGGCTTATATAAGGTTATAGAATCATGAGAAATAGTGTTTCATTAGGTGATTATTCCACTGATGGGAAAAATAGTGGCATAATTAAAAGATATAAATATAAGAAGATATAGCATAATTGCAAAAACATATTAATGTGTTTCTTGGCTAGTTAGTGATATGTCTTTGTATCTCTGTCTACGTATATTATAGGATAATCATTAATGCTCAAACATACTCTCTCCACAAGGAATGTTATTCTGGAATGTAAAAGCCCCAAATCAAGGGAAGCAGCTTAGCAAGGGCTGACACCTTATAAGTCCAGAGCCAAACAAATTAAATAATTTGAAACAAAATCTATATATTTATTTTAAGGGAAGTTTTTGTTTTGTTTGGTTTCGTTTTTTCTCAACTAAGTTGTCACAGTGATGAGAAGCTGAATAAAACCCAATGGTTGATAAACCCAGCTCTGAGGACATAGCTCAGTGAGTAGAGTGTTTGCACAGCACTCACAAGGTGATGAGTTTGATTATCAAAGCTACATAATGTTTGTTCAAATCAGTATGAGACATGGCTAAAAGAACAATAGGAAAAAAGGGAAAGAAAGATTATTCAAGGAAAACATGAATAACAAGGAAAGAAATGCATTTTCAAGATCCTCACCCTAATTTTTCAAATAAAGTAATATTATATGAACACTCCTATTCATAGGTATGCAGTTTTCTAAAAAATCACTTGAAAGTTTTGTAGAATATGTACCCTAGTATAGAGCAATGCATAATAAGACAAGGAGAATCAGTCTCCTTGTGAATAAGCTCTATAATGCACAGACCTGAAACATATATATATATATATATATATATATGAACTTAGCAGTACATACATTAATATATATATACAATATATATACATATATATGTGTACAATGTACATACTGTATATATATATATGTAGTATATATGAAGAGTCCACGAATACCAGGGATACCAGGTAAACTTGGATGGAAGATGGGAGATGTTATACAGTGCTTACAGTATACACACATACAATTTTACAATTTTAAAAACAAATTACAAAACTATAAAGAACTTTCAAATCCAAATTAAAGAAAAAATCATAGCATGGGTTATAATGTGACTATATGTGGGGAAAGTTCTTTAATCATTATTTTTAAAAATATTTGTGTATATATGCTAACTATACTTTTAAAAGCGCTAAATTTACTGTCTCCTCATGTTTCAAAGGTAGGTAATAAACATCCTGCTCACTCTGAATGTTAACTGTGTTCACGAGAGCACATGGATGATTACATGATATTAAATAAACAAGCAAGGGACTTTTCTCTGGGGAAGATGTTTCTCCAACTCTCAGCCTTATTCATTTACCTGTAGTTCTTTGTCTAGGATTGAAGTCTTCTTAGCTTTCCCATCTCTTTACCGGTTGGTGTATTCATTGATTTCATCATTGTCTAGGTCTTCTTTTAGAGAGTTACGTTGATTAGACATAATGAGTATAGCCTTTCTGATGTTTTGAGGAGAAAGAATATCACAACACACTTTCATCTCCTTTGGGTCTTACAATCTTTCTAACTCCTATTCTGTTATAAGCATTTAAATGAAAGAGAACCATTGAATTATAGAGAGAGCAAGCTTGTATGGGAGAGGTTTCAGTGAAGAAAGTAAAGGGAAATGATGGAATTATGCTATCATTTCAAGACATAAAATTTCATTATATAATATGTAGATAAGCAAAAGAATATCTCAAGGAACCGTTGAAGAGTTTTACAGTTAATATGTTTTCAAAATAAGTACTTTTTTATATTTTAAGATACTTAATAAAAGTAGTTTTTCCTTTTTTTGTTACTAACAAAAATTTCAGGGCAGTAAATAACTAATCAAAATAAATATGATATATCAGACTATAATATCTAATATAACAGCAGAACAAAGTACAATAAAAGGAGGCTTAAGACAACAGAGGAAATATTGTCTGATGCATTATGGGGTGAAAAGTTCACAGTTAATTTGTCAATAGGAAACCACTGATTTATTCTGAAGGCTCTTGATTAGGTAGCTCTCTTTGCCTCCCATCTTTGTATGGGTTTCCTGTATCTTCATCTCCATTCTTAAAAACTGATACCATTCATGATAGATTAGGGTTCACTGCAATGATCTCATTGTATCTCATTAAACATTTTGTAGGTAAATAAAATCATATTCTCATAAGATTGAAGCTGGATCTTCAGTATAATAATTGAGACTCTGTATGATTTTAATCATGAAAAATAGCCTTAGATTTTAAACAGCAGGCAATATAAGGAATGCTATTGTAACTTCAGAGTTATCTGATACAACACACCTAAATGGAGTGGTTATGCATGACCTGGCCAGGGACAGCAGCAATTGCAGCCTTAAATGCTGATTACAAGCACCTTGAATAATGTTTGGCATTGAGTATGGAGACACATGCCTTCATGAGCCACAGATTTTATTTCAAACTATATGAACATATTTATTGCACTATGACTAACTTAAAGTTAAAATTAGACTAAATGTTTCTCTAAAGTGGTATTGTCCAAAACCAAAACAAAAACACAAAGTGCAAAGCATTCACCAAATACAATATTTTATTTCAACTGAATGAAATATACAAACATGCTCATCAATATAAAATCATGCTCAGACAAGCAGCAACATGAAGTAAGTAAATCTGTTTTGATTTTGTTTCCACCTAGCCTGTACTGAGGTGAGAAAGCGGTCATTCTTCACAACAAATCCGGAGAGGAGACAGTGACATCTACATAGGATTCTTGTTTGCTGTCAAAGTTCTGTCTCCTGAAAAGGTACATATTAAAATTCAGTGGTTAGCTGTTAGAATTACAATACATGTCTCATTAATATGTCTTATTTCGTGATATACATATTAACTAACGTGCAATTGCATTTTATTAATGACACCTACATTGCTAGTCATAAATTTACTTTATAATAAATATTTAATATTTACATTATTGCATTAAACTTTTAACAGTGTTTGCATATTTAACTAGTACATTTTTCTTTTACATAATATATTTAATGAACATGGGTTTTCTAGCTGATCAAAATGTCTCTAGTGAAATAAGCATAAAGTGGAAACTATACTCCCTAGAATTCCTTTTTAAAACTCATGTCAGAGGAGACTTTTATAAGTTTCCATATCTTTCAAATTACTTCACTCCTTGTTTATATTACTTTTCCACATGTATTGCATTATCTTTCAGTAGATATTAATATACAGCAAAATAATATTTTGTTACATCTGAGAAATATATTTTGAATTAATATTTAATCTATTTTTGGTGTAATTTAGAATGTCATATATGAGCCCAGCAAAGAAGAAAAAAATGCAGTAAATCATTTGATAACGAGGCTAGAGATTATATCTCACCAAAGTAAGTGGCTTAGTATTTACAGGCTCTTTCCACAAACTCTCAGGCAGCATAGTGGAAGGAAAGAACCAATTTCTTCAACTTCCTGTGATTTCCACATGTGCACATGGACACCTACATAGAAATACAACAAATGAATGAAAAAAATCAATAAAAAGATAAAGAAAGAATAAGATTATGCCATAACTATATTATTCCTGAATATGTGATGGAAGGAATCTAAGTCAGTATATCATGAAACTTCATGTATATCTGTTTTATTGTAGCACAATTCAAAGTCACCCAATTTTGAAATTACCATAGGTGGTGATCATCAATAGATGAATATATATATATATATATATATATATTTATATATATATATATTATATAATGTAATGTGTATACATTCAGTGAAGTTTTACTCAGTAGTTATGAATAAATTTATGACATATGTTTAATATATTTTAAGAATTGTATTTATTTTCATCTATATTGACATTTTGCCTGCCATTATGCTTGTGTACCCTGTCTGTGCCTGGTGCCTGTCAGAACAGAGAGTCTGACCTCCTTGAACTGGAGTTAGAGATTTGTAAATGCCATGTTCTTGGAATTGAACATAGGTTTTCTGGAAGAACCTCCAGGATCCCACTGCAGTATATTTCCAGCTCATTATGTTTTATCACAGATTCTACTGAAACCCTTTTTAAATTAGCCGAGCATCATATGTTCAATTCTTCCACAGATCTGTCAGCACTAGTGTGGAGAGTCCTTTTCAGTATTAGACTTTCAAGCTCTTGATAGACAAAATCTTATTTTAGCGTTAGGTGTCACTTTATTTATGGCTCCAATACTAAATGGTGATGATTCTCTTTTCACATCCATATTTACTGTTAATAGATTTTATTTTTGTCTCTTTATTATAATGTTAGAATATAATGAGTGGTTTCTAGGAAATTCCCCAATAGCAGGACTGTAGATTTCACAAAAGTTGAAGACAGGGAAGCTTATGAATTAGGATCGAACTTTTGACATATGTCATAAAATGTGGCAGAAAATTCTACAGTAAGAAAAGGTGACCAGACTCACTGGTTACCAAAAGAGAGAGAGAGAGAGAGAGAGAGAGAGAGAGAGAGAGAGAGAGAGACCCAAATTGGGATCCAGCCAAGGCCTAACACTATTTCTGATACTATGTTGTGCTTACAAACAAGAACCTAGCATGGCTGCCCTCCAAAAGGCCCAACAAGCAGCTTAGCGAGTCAGATGCAGATATTTACACCCAACAAATGTACAGAAGCTGGTGACACCCGTGGCTGAATTAGCAAAAAGCTTGAGGAAGCTGAGAAGGAGAGTGACTGCATAGGAAGAACAGCAGTCTCAACTAACCTAGACCCTCCAGATTGCTCTGACATTGAGCCGCCAATCAGGCAGCATTAACCAGTGGATATGAGGCTCCCAACACATATACAGCAAGGACTGCCCGGCCTTGACTCAGTGAGAGAGATGTACCTATCTCTCAAGAGACTTGAGGCCCCAGTGAGTGGGGAGGTCTGGTGAGGTGGGGTGGAGGGTGTGGAGATGGAGCTGGGAGGGGCGGGGTGAGGTATGGAATAAAGAGTAGTCATAGGGCAAGCTGGATGGGGGATAAAGGCTGGACTGTAAAAAGAAAATGATTAAAGAATTAATTAAAAAAAAACCTGTTGAATTGTCCTCCTACTGCTGGACCAAACCTCACTTTTAGCGAAACAGTATTATATGTGGTGACAGAGTCTGCTATAAGAGTTTTAGATTATAGTATCATTTTCCAGGAAAAAGCACAGGGCTCTTTGCAAAACAGATGGTTTTGTGGCTTGGGGCAGAAAAATGTTAATGACTCTGAAATGGTTTAATGCTATAAGTATCATAGAAGGTTATTAATCATATTTCTGCCATTTCTGAATTGCTCAAATGTGTTCTTCACATTCAGATTCTTTTTCTCCTTAGCAGAGCGGCGAGCTCTAAAATGTTCATATATTATTGTAGCATGTTGCCTCACGAGGAAGTAGTAATTGTGACTAATATTCAAGCTGACAATATAGTTGTTTTTCAGGAAACCTGTTTTAGAGACTGAAATACAATAAAGCCGTTATCAGCCCAGCTAGGTCCATACTCTTTCCTGATTTTTGAATAAGTTATTAATATTGTACATACCTAGCTCTCAATGATGGAAAAGTGCTGTGCAACTAATTCCCATACCCAAAGATTATGATGCTACATTAGCATAGCATACTTTTGATAGATAATGATGACAATGACATACTTGAGTTGAGACATGTAGACAACCATTCTATTAAAAATTCAGCTGTTATTTATTTTTCAATATGTCATTTTTCATATAATGTTTTATTAGTTTATATTATGTACTTTGATCATGCTCATATACTGTTTAGTACAATGTCTCTTCTCAGACCTATCCCCTCCTCCCTATTTGTTTTCCAATTATGGCATCTCATTTTTATAATCTATCAAGTCCAAATTATATTTATATATACATGTGTGACAGGCTATCCAATATTGCAATTTAATGATACAGGGACCACACCCTTAAACAAAACTGACTCTTTCTCCCTTACAAGCTATCAATTATCAAAAACTCTTCAGGTAAGGGTAGAAAAATATGATTGCCAATAAAGCCTATGAGGTTTCTAACCATGGGTTCATGGCTATATATATATACATATATATATACATATATATATGTATATATATATGTATATATATATTCTTCAAAGAAGAATCAATGTCAGTACTATTCAAAATATTCAGTAAAATAGAAAAGAAAAGAAATAATTCCAAAATCTTTTCCAGTGTTAACTTGATATAAAAATTGATAAGTATCAAACAATAAAAATTTACACTAAAAATATATCAATTACTCTAATAAACACAAATTCCAAAAATCACAATAAAATACTTGTAGACCATGACAGAATGTTGGATTTTGGTAAAGGCTCTTGTTTTGCAACTAGTGAGATGACCAGTTGTTTTCTTGCTTCTTTCAGTTTGTTTCTATGGCGAGTTACTTTGACTGACTTTTTGTATGTTAAGCCCTTCCTGCATCTTTGTATTAAAGTCTCCATGATCATGGCAGATGATTTTTTGATATGTTATCATACATTTATATTTTAGAATCTACATTCAAAATAATATTAGTCTGTAAATCTCTGTCTTATTTATTATTTTGGTAATTAAATTACATATTTACCCTCTGACCGTAGGTTCCCTTCCCTTCATTCTTCCCCAGACCCACTACCTCCCAGTCTATCCATTCATTCCTCCTCCATTTCTCTTTAGAGAAGGGAAGGCCCCAGAGGATATCAACTAGCCCTGGCATATCAAGTTGTATTAAGACTAGGTCTTGTGGTGTCCTTAACCCCGTCTGGCTCCTACAATCCTTCTTCCCCTTCTCTTACAAGATTCCCTAACCTCTTTTTAATGTTTGGCTGTGGGTCTCTGCATCTTTTTCCATCAGCTGCTTGGTGAAGCCTCTCTGATAAAATTATCCTTGCTAGCTTCCTGTCTGCAAGTATAGCAGAATATTATTAGCAGTGTCAGGGTGAGCACCCTTTCATGGCACAGGTGTCAAGCTGGATCGGTTATTCGTTGGCCATTGCCTCAATTTCTGTTCTATATTTACCCTTGCACATCTTAAATACAGCTAAAATATTTGATGGCTGGTTGGTTATCCAAAGACTCCCTAAGAAGATTGACCGTTCAGTGTAGTTGTTTTTCTTTGTAGAATCCTTCTGTGGGTTGCACATGAAAAGACTGTGCCCTCATAAAATGAATTTGCCAATTTTCCTCCTGGTTCTTTTCTTGTGGAATAATTTAAAGAGTATTGGCATTAACTCTACTTTGAGAGTCTGGTAGAATTCTATACTAAAACTGTTTGGCGCTGGGCTGTTTTGATTTGGGAGACCTTTAATGATTGCTTCTATTTCTTTATGGCTTATAGTTATATGTAAGTTGTTTACCTGACATGGATTTAAGTTTAGTAAGAAGAATCTATTGAGAAAACTATCAATTTCTTTTATACTTTTCAATATTATAGAGTATAACTTTTAAAGTTACAACCTAGTGCTTCACTGAATTTGTATGGTGTCTCTTATTATTCTTTCTTTTGATTTTGATTTTGTTAGTTTGAATATGTTCTCTCCATCTTTTGTTTATTTTGAATAAGGGTTTGTCTATTTTGATGATTTTCTCCAAGAACAAACTTGTTCTTTCACTGATTGTGTGTGTTGTTCTTTTTTGTTTATTTCAGCCCACAGTTTGATTATTTCTGACATCTATTCATCTCACGTGTACATGTTCCAATTAATGATAAAAATCTTCTAGAGATTAGAGAAATAAAGGACATACCTAAATATAATAAAGACAACTTACAAAAAGTTTATAACTGCCACCAAAATAAATAAAGACAAGCACAATGAAGTTCCACTAAAACCAGAAACCAAACAAAAGTGTCTATTCACTCTATATCTATTCAAAACAGTACATGAAGTTCTGGTTAGAGAATAAAGAAAGCTGAAGGAGATCTGAAGGATACAAATTTGAAGAAAAGAAATCAAAGTATTGTTATTTGTAAATGATAATATAGCATACATAAGTGACCTCAAAACTTCTACATGGAATATACTGCAGCTGATAAGCATATTCAGTAAAGTACCTGTATACAAAAATAAACTCAAAAACTAGTAACCATTCTATATACAAACAACAAATGGGCTAAGAATGAAATCAGGGAAACAACACCTTCACAATAACCACAAATAATAGGAAGTATCTTGGGATAACCCTAACAAAATAGTGAAAGACTTGTATGAGAAAAACTTCCAATCTTTGAAAAAAGAAATTTGAAGAAGTTATCAGAATATAGAAAGTCCTACCATGCTCATGTGTCAGTAGAAGTAACATGGTATTAAAGCCTATCCTGTTAAAACCAATTTACAGATTCAAGACAATCCTGATAAAAATTTAACACAATTTTTATAGACCTTGAATGGACAAAATTCAATTTTATATGAAAAATAAAATAAATCCAGGGTAGTTTAAAAAATCCTGAATAATAAAGGAATTTCTGGAGGTATCACCATCCCTAATTTCAAGCTATAACAGAACTATAATGACAAGGATTGCTTTGTATTGGCATAAAAACAGCTAGGGTGATCAGCTGAATTGAATCTTGAAGCCAAACATAAGTCCAGATGCCTATGAACACTGGATTTTTACTATAAAAAATCCATAAATAATGGAAAAATTAAGCATCTTTAACAAGTGGTCTTTATCTAAGTCTATCTCTATATGTAGAAGAATACAAATAGGCCCACATTTATCATGTAAAAGATGGACAAAGCTCGAGTCACAGTAGATCAAAGACCTCAACATAAAACCAGACACATTGAACCAGGTAAAAGAGTTAGTAGGGAATAGCCTTGAAGGCATTGACAATGGAGATAACTTCTTGAACAGAATATCAATAGCACAGGTATTAAGATCAGTTATAAATAACTGGAACCATGTAAATATGAAGTTTTCCTAAGATAAAGAACACCATCAATAGGACAAATTGGCAGCTTATAGGAGGGAAAAGATTTTCCCAACCCCACATCTAATAAGAGACCAAATTCTAAAATATATAAAGAACTCAAGAAGCTAGACACCAACAAACCAAATAATCTAATTAAAACATGGGCACAGATCTACACAGAGAATTCTCAGCAAAGCAATTTCAAATGGCAAAGAAGCACTTAAGGAGGTATGGGATGTGGAACAGTCAGAGGTTGGACCACGAAGGGGACAAAATCTGGACTATACAAAAAGATTAAATAAAATTTTTAAAAAAGCCAAAAAAGAATGTTTATCATCCCTAGCCACCAGGGAAATATGAATCAAAATTGCTTTGCGATTCTATCTCTTACTGCTCTGGTAAGAATTTGGAGCAACTGGAACACTCCTCCATTGCTAATGTTAGTGTAAAATTGTAAACCTACTTTGAAAAGCAATATTATGAATTCCCAAAATAAATTGAAAACCAATCTACTTAATGCCCACCTATTCCAGTTTTGGACATATAACCCAAACATGCTCCATTTTTACCACAAGGACACTAGCACACTTATATTCTTAGTGGTTGTGGTGATTTGAATATGCTTGGTCCAGGGAGTGGCACTATCATTTATAAGTGAATATTAGCTGTTAAATAAATGATAATCTTACTACAATTCACAGATCCAGAGAGATCTAGTCCTATTGCATCTTGTTATATACTATGTTCAATTGACTTCCCTGGAAATCCTTCTCCTTTCTGAAGGGAAGCGGGGGTTGAGTGGCTCTGAAGGGAGAAGCAAGGTGGGGGAAATGGACTTAGAGGAAGGGAGGAGGGGAAGGCTGCTTTTGGCATGTATTGTGTAAGAGATTAATGAAGAAAAAGTACTTTTAGAGTATATTCAAACGACATTCAAAAGTTCATTCACAAAAATCTAGTACTCTTCATTCATAGGATGCAAGCTACCTCAATATACATAAATCAATAAATGTAATCAATCCTATAAAATGATTCAAGGACAAAAATCACATGTCTGTTTCAATTGATTAGAAAAAGGACTGTGACAAAATTCTAAAATATCTTCATTATCGAAAATATATTTTAAGAAAATTTGTTTTACAGTAAAACAACCTAATCTAAATTGTACCTTTTACTACTTAAAATTCTTAATCCTAGACTCCTCTAAGGACATTGTTGATGTATCTCTTTAAAACTCAACTTCACATGGCATTAACGCTGACTGACAATAATGGCTAATTGGGGAATGTTAACTCTTAATTTTAAATTCCAGTTCCATTCTTTGACATATGTGTTTAATGGCATGTTGAGGAAACTCAGAGTACCTGGAGTATGTGTGGTAGAAACATCAATAGTGACATTTCACAAACAGAAATGAGCAACATCTTAGAATCTAAATAATCAAGTATAAATCTTTTGTTTTAAGCATTTAATAATTAAAAGTGTGAGATGTATAAAGGAAAAATAAATTACTTTTTCACTGTATGCTTTAGAGATTTTACTTTCAAATTCTTAATTGAAAGTTACATAAATTATTTAACATAAATGCAAATGTTTGGGATTTTTAAGTGTGAAATCATGATTGTCTCCTGGGTATATGTTTCCACTTAGAAAAAAATTCCACTGAGCACAGAGTTTTAGGTTCTGAAATTTGGGTAATAAATTTAGATTATTAACATCCAGACATGAAACACAGTTTATTTTTTTGATTAGAAGTCACAAAAGGATCTACTAGCTTCTCCAATTTAACAACATCTAAGAAGAAGATTAAGTTCATGGAACTGAAATGTATATACATTCTCCAAGCCTAACATAAAGTTCATCACATGACATGAATTGTTTGCTATCGTGTGAGGAAATTCTTGGAAGAAAATAATTTTGTATCATATTTTATGCTGGCTTGGCTTTCAATCATCTGTACAATTAAATATAATCATTTGTATTTAAATTACAGGTCACATAAATTCAATGACACTATAATAAAAAATATTCCTGAATGCAGCTTTATCTTTATTGCAAGATGGATTCATAAAGATTTGTTTCCTATTGTCATATATATGCAAAATTCTGAGAAACATCTCATAATTCCCAGTGACGGTGCAATTGAATTTGATTCTGTAAGTATGAAAAGGCATGTCATTCTGACTACATAGTCTAATTTGATGGATAGCTAACTCATGACTTTTATGGAATGAAGTGAGACACAGGCAATAATGTTTATTAACCATTTCTTGGTAGTATTAATATATCTACTTATATTACATAAGTGATGCCCTTTCTCAATTCCTTGTTCTAGTTTGTGCAATAATTGATAAGTAAATTCTTCTAGTCAGTAATTTGTTTCTACAGAAGTGATATCATTAAATAGGTTTTCCCCCTTTGTGGGGGATGTGGGAACCACTTTGAAATCTGGTTTGTAAGAGACTAATAGAAATCAAAAGAAACATACGAAAGATTTAATGAGATGTTGCAAGTTTTGTTCAGTTTTATAATTAAGCCCTTGTAGTACATGTGAAGAAGTTTCAAATATTTGCTCTACTCCAGAATAAGTTCTGCACCATTTGGCAAAGGACAGTTTAGTGAAATATTTGTATTTCTAAAGAAAACTTTAGAAGACTAAATTGTTCTCATTTTAAAAATTACAGGAGCCCCCTTTCTCACCTGCCATTACTTGAGGCTGCCTCTTGAAAACTGATGAACATGCTGGCCAAGGATTTGGAAAGTAATTTTCATTCTATTTTACACCCTCTAATTTCAATTTCCCAGTTTCATCCCCAGGTTTGAAGAGGATCATTTGAAACAGCCTATCCTTTCTTTCCCTACTCCCATGGAAACAACCAAATCCTCTCCTATGGTATTCCTTCCTCACCCCATTCCACTGGTCATCTACTAGTTCCTATATATATCCTTCTTGCTGAAAATCCACTGACCACAAAAGCTGAAGAATAAGATCCTCATGACAGACTTAGTTTTCATCATCCCTTTGGACCCTCTAATCCGCCCCCCTATTCTAGTACATGCTCATTTCTATATACGTAGAAACAAGTTCAACCCAAGATCCACAGTGGTCTAAATAGGTGGGGACACAGAAGCACTAGCTACCAGGCAATCCACAAGTTCATGGTACTAAGACCCAGGCATAGAAACAAAAATCAAGGAATGGAAAACATCAAGCAAAGACAATAACAAATACCAACACCTACAATTACAGTAATTACAAACTCAGATGCATACACACTAGAGCAGAAGCACAATCAATAACAACCAGAACAATATGTGTCTACTAGGACTTAGTAATCCTGCTACAGCAGTCTCTCTGAAATGCTGTACGTAGTTAAACACATAAAAATCAGTTCAAGTAACTGTTACAAATGTGGCCATTTAAAAAGACAAATAAACAGATTAATGAAATCTATGACAGTACAAACAGACCATGGAATGGAATGGAGAAAATAGTATAAGACATGAAATTAGAAATAGAATAAAAAATGTAAAAAACTCAAACTGAGGGAAAACTGGAAATAAAATTTTAGGACTTAAGACAGGAACAGAGACAAGCCTCATCATAAGCATAAGAGATGGAATAAAGGATCTTGGGAGCTGAAGACAATGTAGAATAAATTGATATCTCAGTCATAGAAATGTTAAATCTAAAAAATAAAATAAAATAAAAAAATCCAGACACAAAAAAAAAAAAAATCCTGGAAATCTGGGACATCCTGAAAAGAACAATTCTATAAACAGTAAGAACAGAAAGAGAAGAAAGCAGTCAGGTCAAAGTTCCAGAAAATATTTTCAACAAAATGAAAGACGAAAATCTTCCTAACCCAAAGAAGCAGGTGCCTATCAAGGTACAAGAAGGATACAGAGTAACAAGTAGACTAAAACAGAAAGGAAATTCCCCATGATACATAATAATCAGAACACTGAATGTACATGTCAGAAAATGGTAAAAGATCCAAGGGGAAAGGATCATGTAATGTGTACATGCAAATCTAATAAAATAAAACCTGGATTATCAATTGACATTCTAAAAGCCAGAATGGTCTCTACAGAGCTTATCCAAAGTCTAAAAGACCAGAGATGCTAACAAAGCGTAATATATGCAGCAAAACTTTGAATCACAACAGACATCGCATGATTAATAACAAATTTATTCAGTATCTATCTATATATCTATCTAAAAATTTAAAAGGCAATAGAAAAATAAGTTCAACATGAAGAGGCTACCAATATCCAAGCAAACACAAGGAATATATAATTTCATAAACAAATCAAGACAGGGGTCAAACCCAACCCCAGAATAACAAAATAACAGGAATCAACAAACATTGCTCCCTGATAACACTCAGAAACAAAGTCTCAAGTCTCCAATAAAAACATACAGACTAAAAGATAGCATAGGAAAATTATATTCACATTTTAATAGATCAAAGTTACAAATCTTATCATGGAGAGACAACATGTCAGGTATAAGGATGAAAAAAGTTATTCTGAACAAAAAGACTGAAGAAATAAGTCAGTTTAACATTTTTGTCTGTGACTAAATAGACTCTAACCAAAACCAATACAAAGAGGTATAGAATAAAATGACATATTCATCAAAGGAAAAATCCACTAACAACATATTACAAATTTGAATACCTATAAACTAAAAACTAAAAATGGAAGAAAGAGAAAAAGAAAATCATCCAACTTTATAATAGGAATAGCTACAGCTCAAGTCACATGCTTTACTTTCTACTTATGACTTAGATTTCCCACTCTCATCAATAGACACGTCATACAGAAAAACAATAAACATAGAACTTCAGAAGCTAAATGATGTTATAAACTAAATGAACCTAACAGATATAAACAGAATACTTTACCCAAACACAAAAGAATATGCCTTCTCTATGGCTCATGGAACTTTCTCAAACAATTGACCACATACTTGAACAATAAACAAATCTCTACAGATACAAGAAAATTGAAATAACACCCTGGATTCTATTGTACTATCACAGATTAAAGCTGGATATAAAGAACAGAAATAACAACAAGCTTTCAAATGAATAGAAATGAAAAGAGTGGTTTTAATTTCTGATTTAACCCACTTTTCATTTCACTTCTAAATGAAAAGTGGGTTAAATCAGAAATTAAAATCATTATAGAATTGAAAGAAAATGAAAACACAACAAACTCAAACTTATGGTAAACAATAAAAGTAATTCTAAGAGATTTAAAAATTCTGAGTAATTTCATATTAGAACACCATAAAGGTCTACACTAAATTGAAAAGAGTGTTACTTTGAACCACAGGAACCTTGTAGGACCCTAAGAGCAATCTCCTTCCTCATGGAAAATTTGGGGGGCCCCAAGTCTAACCAGCTTGGAATCCTACTACACCAATTGCTTTCCAGTCCAGTCTGCACAGGACACAGCCTCTCTGACACCCTGAGCTCTACTGTCTATTGTTCAGCTCACTGTTCTGTTCTGAGGACCCTGGAAGGAACCCCAGATCCACCTACTATCCTGTTCAGGCCTGCAGAAACCAGAGACCTATCTGTTACATTGTCCCACAATTCCCTTGCTAGCTGGATTTATCTGAGGCATAGCGAGCAGAGTCAGAAAGCCTGACCACCTTTGTGTGGCCCATGGCTCTACTCATGTTCTCAAGAAGTCCTGCTGGCATTTTTATCATCTAGGCAACACCAGGGAAGACCATGTGCCTAAAGGACAGCATAAAAACAAAATCAACAAGATCTAGGGCAATATGGCACCATCAGAGTCCAGTCATCGTACTACAGAAAAATTCCGGATATCTTAATGGAACTAAAGCTCAAGAAGAGGATCTTAAATCCAATTACATAAAGACGATAGAGGCCTTTAAAGAGAACATTAATAAATCCCTTAAGGAAATACAGTAAAATGCATTCAAACAGGTAGAACCATTAAGAGAGGAAGCAAATTAACAGAAAGAAACATAGGAATAATACAATCAAAAGGTGAAGAATATGAATAAAACAATCCAAGACCTGAAAAGAGAAATAGAAAATTAAAAAAAAAAAAAAAAAAAAAAAAAAAAAAAAAAAAAAAAAAAAAA
>JADRCD010226914.1:3874-18532 GCA_019843815.1 Montemys delectorum
TGTGTGTGCACCTGTGTATGTGCACCTGTGTATGTGTACCTGTGTATGTGTACCTGTGTATGTGTACCTGTGTATGTGCACCTGTGCATGTACACAGAATAAACTAGACTTATTTCATCTGATAACATTATCTCCATTCTAAAAATGAGGAAGCCAGAGTTCATAGAGACGTCAAGAAACTTGCGGGGAGCCCCAGATTCTGAACTGGGGATGCACTGGAATGTAGCTCTGTTGACCACAGCTTTCAGAACTGCTTTCTGTGGGGGGGGGGGGGGGAATTGGCAGGTGGCTGGCTGCCTTTCCTGCCTCCACAGTCCGCCACATTTGCAGGTTGCCTGCCGGGAATATTGATGGGTTTCTAAAATCATCCTACTGTTTCTCATTCCGAGAAGCACAGTTTTTTACTAAAAACAAAACAATAATAAACCACATTTTTGTCATACTTGTAATTTCCTATGGCTATCAGTTGGAAAGATCAAATTTAGACTCCTTAGAGCCTGTTAGCCACAGAAGTGTGCTCAGAATTATTCTTCTTTGTTTTTTATTTTCTTCCAGCCTTTCTGAATTTGTTTTCTGTCCGCTCCAGTCTAAATCTCTTATCTTCTGGGTAGGTTGGCTTGATTGTCCCAGGCCATCCTGAGCCTGTCTGTCAGCTCTTGCACTGCCTGAGATGCCAGGGTTCTGTTGACTTCTTCGTGAGGACTTAACTGAGCTCATGACGGGAACTGTGTCTTCAGAACACGGCATGGCATGTTGTGGACTTTTAGAACTCTTGGTCATCACGAATTATTAGGCCTGGGTAAAATGCAAAAATGGAGGCATGAAGCATATTCACGTCCACAGTTGGCCTCTGTTGTAGAAGGGTGACCAGAAAGAAGTTGATTTTCTTGGTTATTGTTCAGGTTTCTCTCAATGGGACTGACGGCTCTGGCTGGGAGGATTCGGGGCAGACTTGTGGCCTGCTGTTTTCTGTGTTTGTGTGACACAAATGATGTGGAAGGTAATGGTTTCAGGTGGTGTGGGTGGGGCCCCTGCTTCGGCTGGAATGTCCACCCTCACTAGATCTAGGAAAAGCCTTTTTAACTGTACTGCTAAGAAAGCCCTAGGGGTTCCCTGGGGGCCAGCAGGGCGGGAAATAGAAAAGAGAAAGTCTGGGGTGAGGAAGCACCTCTGAGAATATTCATCCCTGTGAGAGTGGGAAGAGTGGCTTTGTGGATGTGTTTGAGCTTTACTTCAGCAAGTAGGGACGGTGGAGCAGGATCTCCACCGTGGGTGGACTTGGCTGTCAGCTGCCATGAGAAGCCGCCTTCTGGCCGGCAGTTCATGGGATAGCTGTGCCTAACTACACAGCAGGCCAGGGGTGTTTTCTCTTCAAGGAGGCCTTCTGATGTCTTGGTTAGGATCCTACTGTAGAGTACAAGGCAGCAACCATTCTTCCTGTGCTTATTTCTAAGAAATGTCCCACTTCGGATTCAGGGCCATGTGCTGTCATGTGGCTAGCACACTTTGCTTGATGCTTGAAGAGGGACAAACCTGAAAAGTGCCTCCTTTCCAACTATTGTTTTGTTTTCCGTCATTCTTGGGAATCTTGGTAAAAAGAAAAAAAAATCACATTTTCCTCCTGGGCTTTTTTGGTAATCCGTCAGCAGATACTCATTAAGATTTCTGACAGTGAATGGTAGGTAGGTAGGTGCTTTTGAAAACTGGATAGAAACATAAATCCATTAGATATGATCTCTAGAAACCCAGAACCTAGAAAAATGGTAGCTCCTGGCATGTCTAACACATAGTTACCGATCAAATATTTATTAAACACATGTTTCAAATATTTGAAATATTTTAAAAAATCTATTAAAATGTTTTAAATACTACATTTTGATTCTTTCCTAGTATGATGGTACTACCAACTTCTTACAAGGAAGTGTTGTAAAGAACAAATGCTTATACACTGTCAGAGCTAGGAAATAACCATACAGCAACCATACATAATTTTTTTAAAATAGACATTTTTAGAGGGTTTTTTTTTTTGTTTTTTGTTTTGGTTTTTAGGTTTTTATCCTAAAATCCCTCAGCAGGATTTATCACTGCTGAGGGATTACCAAAAAGGCCCAGGAGGAAAATGTGATTTTTTTTTTTTAATCACGGTTCCCAGGTATGATGGAAAAACAAAATAGTCCGCAACAGGAAAGGAGAGAATTTCAGGTCTTAGGTTCACGGAAGAGTTGAGCAGACAGTACAGAGTCTTCATGTGCCTCCTGCCTCCACTCTTTCACAGCCTCCCCCACTCTAAACATCCGGTACCAGCATGATACATTTATTACACTTGAGAAGCCCCAAGGGAAGTTGGGAAGTGTAGTCCTCTGTCGAGCGGGCAGTTCTGGGTTCACTGAAGAAGGGGTCTGGTCACATAGCAATGTGTGTGTGAGGGCAGTCTTAATCAGCTGCAATGGATGATGCTGTTGCCTACTGACCTGCATTCCTGTGGAGACTTGGAAAATAATCAGAGAGTCGTAAGCATTTGGTTTAGTTACAGAGTTAAAACGGAGAGAATTTCTGGGACCGTTGAGGCATATGGAGGACCGGAATGGGGAAGACCGAGTGGGCCAGTGAGAGAAAGTGGGTTTAGAGTTGATTCCGGGTGACTGTGCCTGGTCCCATTGTCAGGATTGTTGCACGGAGCTGAAGTAGCAGGGAGTGACAGAGCATCCGAGGAAGGAACAGGAGCAAATAGAAGAGAAATATAAAGAATTTTATCTGGTATGGGGTGAAAGAGATGATAATCCTTCCTTTTCTCCTCCTCCTCTTCCTCCTCCTCCTCCCCCTCCCCTTGCCTCTCCCCCTCCTCCCCCTCCTCCTCCTCCTCCTTCTTCTTCTTCTTCTTCTTCTTCTTCTTCTTCTTCTTCTTTGTTTTTCAAGCCAGGGTTTCTCTGTGTAGCCCTGGCTGTCCTGGAACTCACTCTGTAGACCAGGCTGGCCTTGGACTCAGAAATCTGCCTGCCTCTGCCTCCCACATGCTGGGATTAAAGGCGTGCGCCACCACCGCTAGGCAATGATAGCCACCTTCTTAGCCAGAGTTTCTCCATAATGTCTAAAAGATCTTTTTCCAGGTGTTTCAGGGGCAAACGGAGCTGCTGCAAGGTGAGTTTTGGAAGAGCTCTCCTAGGACATTTTGTTTGGGTATAAGGTGAGGTTCTATAAGTAAATCATTTAAAAGACAGGGTAAAAACCCACGGGTGAGGGTACTAAGAGGAAAAGATGTGACCCCGAGGAGGAGCCGGGTTAGTAGGGAACCAGGAACCCAAACCTAGGAGGAGGCTTGGGGTTGACTTTCTCGTGGTCCCTATCTCTAGGCTCCATCTCCAAGCAGTTAGGATTTGTTGGTGTGGAAGCCGCCCTTTTTGTGGAGAGGATGCAAACCTCACCCCAGCAGTCAGGTCTAGTTCTTTTTCACCTTGGAGCACTGCAGCAGGCAAGCAGTCCAGCAGGTCGGGAAGGACGTTAAAACGGGTCTGAGCTGGTGAGATCAAGAGGTTAATGGATGGAAAGGAGGCTTCAGTCGTGAGTCCCCCAAACAGAGCGCAGAGCGGCGGGAAGAGGGATAATGTGCATTGCCTGTGGCCCAGGAGTCCCCTTGTCGAGGTCGCCACAACTGCTCTTTAGGGGTTTGGGAATGTCTGTATCTCTGTAACTGCTTGAAGGTTGACAGTGGTGAAGAGGAGCAACACTTAAGAGTTTCTCAGAAGAGAGTCCATCCAGGGGGCCATAGTCTTAATAGTCGGCAAAGATCAGGACGTAAGTCAGTAGGTAGTAACTGTGCAACTTTGTGGGGGACATTAAGAAACAAGGTGACAATCAAGGACTATACAGGGTGGGACTGAATGTTCTGGCAGCATGTGTATAGTAGAGGACTGCAAATTTGATCATCAATAGGAGGAAAGGACCTCGGCCTTGTGAAGGTTCTGTGCCCCAGTGTAGGGGAATGCCAGGGCCAATAAGTGGGAGAGGGTGGGGTGGCAGGCATGGGGAGGGGGGAGGCAAAAGAAGTTTGTTCTTGTTGTTTTTGTTTGTTTGTTTGTTTGTTTTTTGGAGGGGAACCTGGGAAAGGGAAAATTTACATGTAAATAAAGAAAATATCTAAAAAAAAATAAAGCTTACCTAGCATGTGAAAAAAAAAAAAAAAAAAAAAGAAACAAGGTGACACGAGAAAAGCGTTTACATCAAGATTAACAGGAGTTAAATGCAATTATACAACTGGTTGGACCGTGTACCAGAGTTCTGTAGGAGGAAAAGGTCCCTGTAATCAGCTGTTGTTACATCAGACTCTTGCATAAAGAGCGCACCTGGAAGCCCTGTAAAAGGAGTCAGTTAATTAAAGTCAGCATCCAAGGAGTGGATCTGAACAGAATGTGTCTGAGAGATGCTCCTTGCTTTTTTTTTTTTTTTTGGTTTTTTCGAGACAAGGTTTCTCTGTGTAGCCTTGGTTGTCCTGGAGCTCACTCTGTAGACCAGGCTGGCCTTGAACTCAGAACTCAGAAATCTGCCTGCCTCTGCCTCCCAAGTGCTGGGATTAAAGGCGTGCGCCACCACCCGGTGCTCCTTGCTTTTATATGTGATGAACTTTGTATTCGTGCTTTAAATATTAACAATACCAGCTATTATTGAATGAATAAAAACAGTATCTTAAGTAAAAACAAGATATTTGGTCAAAAACCATTTGATAAGGTAAAATTTTAAAAACTGGGAATGTTCCCTTAAATGATCATCTCTAGTATTTGAAAACATGACAATACATAGTTTTCTGAACATAAAATTGCTATACCTATATTCCAAGAGACAATTTAATTGTACGTTGTATTTCCCCCAAAGAAATGATTTTTAGTTTCCACTTTAAACGTCCTCCTAAGAGACCGTGACTGCCTTGTTTTCTCTGCAGTAGGCACTTCTTCAGAACACCCCTGAACATCCTCAGCTACCCTGGTCCCTGACAGCCATGTTGGTAAATGCAAATTTTACAAAGATTTCTAAAACTGTTACTAGAACTGTTAAAAATCTCTACCTTCTCATCCCATACACTCAGCCAACGGATGAAACATGAAAGCCGCTGGTCATGTCAGATCTGTAATAAATAATTTATATCACAGACTGAATTAACAAAGTGGGCCAAAGCCAGCTCTTTACTCCTTCTGCTGATGGATGGATCTCTAGGTCACCACATACTGACAGCAATCAGCATGTTTCTTTTTTTTTTTAAAGACGTATTTATTTATTTTATGTATGTGAGTACACTGTAGCTGTACAGATGGTTGTGAGCCTTCATGTGGTTGTTGGGAATTGAATTTTAGGACTTCTGCTTGCTCCGGTCGGCCCCACTCGTTCCAGTCAATTCCAATAAGCATATTTCTTAACATGATTTATTTTAAAAAAAAATAGGTTGGTTTGTTGTAAAGCAAGATAACTAAATTAAGTGAGCCTTAACAGATACTGACTTTTGGAATTTCTTGGAAAACATCTACAGACTTTACTGTTAAAAAAAAAACCAAACAGACTTTACTGTTAAGGCCTGTATTCTCCTTGTAGACTTCAGTTGGTGGGCTGTGGCCCTGGAGCTCTTTGTCTGGGTACAGACTCAATTATATTCGCAAAGCACTACAGGCAAACCCAGGTTGGAGAGACTCTCCTTCATCTAAGTCAGTGGTTCTCAACCTCTGGGTCCCAATGCCACAGAGACTGCATAGCAGATATTTACATTACAATTCATAACATTAGCAAATAACAGTTATGAAGTAGCAATAAATTAATTTTATGGTGGGGGGGGTCACTGCAACATGAAGAACTGTATTAAAGAGTCGCAGCATTAGGAAGGTTGAGAGCCACTAAGTCATCTCCTTCTGAAGGTTCTAAAAGCTTGGACTGTCACTTAATAGAATCACTTGTTGACTCTACAGATATAAAACCTACCTCTAGAATATTCTGTGTAACTTTGCCAGGCTGTGAGTTTGATGACAGGGTATCTGGCATCATCCTCTAATGAGGGAACATGGGTGGTTAGAGTATAGACCCTGGAATTAGCTTCCGCTAGGAGGAAGAATTGAATGTAGGATACGGGGCTAGGGCCAACTGAACTAGTCACATGTCAGTCAGATGGTAGGCTTAGGACCAAAGTTCTTCTGCTCACAGCATCCCTGTAAATCAGTTCTGGAGACAAGGAGGGTAGAGTGGTGGTTCCGTGCCCCTCTGTGGTCTGAGGCACTTTACTTGGGGTGCAGACTCTGAGACCCTGGTCCTTTTACCACATTACACCGTAGTAGTATATTGCACATAATAATGTAATCATACGTTACATTATTAAGAGGCAGCTATAGAATGATGGTAAGCGTAAAGAAAGGGAGGCTTGGTTTGACCTTAGGCTGGACCAAGTTTCTTCCCTGCTAGGAACATCATCGACGGCCTAAATGCCCACAGAGGAAGATGGGATGGGACTCCTTCTGGGGTGAAAATGGCTTGTGTAGTCCACAGGAGAAGCTGGGGGAATGTCTTCTTTCAGCAGAAAACTATCCTGGTGTCTGCCTCAGCAATGTTGTAATTATGGGAGCATTCCAGCCCCTGGGTGTTTTATGTGGAGCTGGGCACTAAACCCAGGTCCTGTGTTTGTGTAGCAAGGATGTTATTGACGGAGCTATCTCCTCAGACCTATTGTTGACTAGTAAGATTGATTTTGGGTGGTAGTGCATTATCAGATACATTTTTGCAAATATTTTCTCCAAGTCTATGCTTATCTCATTGTTTTGATATATCTGTACCCGTGCCAATATTTATATCTAAACAGTCACTGTCTGTTTTCTTCTCTGGGGGTGTGCGTGTGACAGATACAAAACTTGCTTTATCCTAGAAACAGGAGACAAAACCATGAGCCAGTCTTGAAGACATACCTGTCTCGTGCTTATTTTTGATTCTCTAAATGACGGTCTGGAAGGATTACTTAGCAATTAAGAGTACTTAGTGTGTTCTTGTAGAGGACCCAACTTCAATTCATGTTAACTCACAGTGTGACTGCAATTTCCAGGTATCCAGTACCCTCTTCTGGTCTGAGAGGGTACCATGCAAGTGCATGGTGCACACATACACATGCAGGCAAAATGGTCAGACATAATTAAAGAAGAAGAAGGAGAGGGAGGAGAAGGAGGAGGAGGAGGAGAAGGAGGAGGAGGAGGAGGGAGAGGAGGAGGAGAAGGAGGAGGAGGAGGAGGGAGAGGAGGAGGAAGAGGAGAGGAAGAAGAAGAAGAAGAACAACAACAACAACAAGAACACCACCACCAATGGAATGTAAACAGCTGATGGATAACTATAGGACCCTTGTATTTCCATCTCCCTACTTCCCAGTAGGCACTTGGCTTTATTGATTGAGTTGGTGGTTTGTTGGTTATATATGGTCACCACTTCCTGTGCCCTGTAATCATTTCACACTTCTTTAAGGGTGTGTGGTTGCTGCCCCGATCACCGCTAACATCAACATCTGTGAAAGTTAGGCACCTCTGGCATTAGAACTTAACTCTAGACCCTTAGGAAAGGGATTTTTTGTGGTTGATGATTGGACACAGGAACGTGAGAAATTAGGGAATTTATACCTTTCTAGTTGTAGTAAGGAAAACAAAACACCTGTCAGAGAATCACTTCCCTTCACATAGACACTATTAACATTACACGCAGGTGCCTCTTGGTGTTTGCATGGTGCCCCTCCCTCCTCCTTGTCCAGCATCTTCTTTACTCCCATTATTATTCTGGAAAGGTTGAATTTTGGTCTCTTCTGGTCCATTTTCAGATTTCTACTATGGTTTGCCCTATCCATCATCAGTGAGAGAGAAGCAGCTGACTGGTTGAGAGGGTTGGGGAGTACTGTGGTGCTTTCCACGAGGAGCATCAACACACTGGACCGCTTTCATTTTCCTTTCTTCCTCTTCTATTTCTATCTTCTTCCTTCCTTCCTCCCTCCCTCCCTTCCTTCTTCCTTCTTTCCTTTCTTTTTTCTCCCCCTTTGCATAGCTGGAATAGAGGAAGTATCTATGCTGGGCCATCTAATATAAGCAAGAGGTGATGATTCTCAACCGAGTGGCGCAGACTTCCTTTCTGAGATACTTCTGTCAGTGTTTGAAGTTAACGACCATTCTGTCATGACTGCCTCTGCCGTGAGTAGTTGAGCGTGCTTGGCTCCTGGTGCTGATGGGTCATTGGATCTGGTTGAGAGTGGCAAGTTAGCTGGGCAAAGTGACACATCTCGATTTTCAGCACTCGGGAGGCAGAAGCAGGTGGAGCTCTGTGAGTGTGAGGTCAGCCTGGTCTACAGAGTGATTCCAGGATAGCCAGGACTACATAGTGAGAGTCTGTCTCTGAAAACATACAAGGAAGCAAGCAAGCAAACGAACGTGTTTGTTTTGAAAAAAAACAAAAAAACAACTTGTTTTCACAATTCCATTTTACTTGATATGATCTTGGCCAGGTCTCTGGTTTTTCTCGTTCTTTCCTTTTGAAGCAGAGGTAATGAAATGATTATACAGAATTTTATGTTTCAAGAAACATTTGAGAAATCATGTGGGAGAATCACCAAAGTGAATAAACCCCAACTTTTCCCCAAAGAACTTACAGCTAGTTGAGAGGTGGCAGGGAAACAGAGAGCCAGCAGGTAGGTATGAATCACTATCTATTTACTATATGGACACATTCACATATATTTGTTTTGTTTTGTAGTGATACTGAGGACCAACTCCCTCCCTCCCAGGTGTCCTTTACTTGGTAGGCAAGTGTTCTACCACTGAACTACATTCCTAGTCAGTTATAAATATGCCCATACTTATGAATAAATATTAGGCAGAATAAGATGAGGGAAGGCACCTCAGAAAGCTAGGTTATTCTGTGAAGTTAGCATAATATAGAGATTAGCAGCCATGCTGGTCTAGAAACATTAAACATGTTTTTCCTCATTTGTACAGTGGTGACACATTACTAAATATGTAAGGTCTTATCTAAGTGGGTTTGGTTACAGAAATAATAAAGTATTCCCTAAATAAAGCAGGATTCAGTCATAATGAAATAAAAATAAATGAGATAATTCTGTGTGAGCCATTAACAGTAATTCTATAGATTAGGTTAAATTTCTTCCCCCTATTTTATAAATGAAACAAATGGAGGCTCAGAGAGCTCCAGCAGGGCTGGCTGGGGATGTGGCTCGGTGGTAGAACACTTGCTTACCAACCTGCCCCAGGTTAATGTTAGAGGCTAGGTTCCCACAATCAGTCTGGCTTCAGAGAGCTGAGCGCTGACGTATACACGTGGGAAGGAAACAGGACATCTCTTGTGTGTTCTGGAAAGGACGGCATGAGCCAGCACAGTAAGTACCTTTCATGGGATTCTAGGCATGAGGTAGAGTCTTGATCTCAATCACTGAGCAGTTAGAGTCTGTGCCTCTCTGCTAGTGCCATTTAGGGGTTCCTGAACAGAAGAACAAATAATGGCGTGTGTGTTTTAGGATTGATTCTACAGTGACTCGTTGGTGTGCATATATAGTATGTGTCCAGTGCAGTGATGGTGGCACCAGAAAAGAGAATTGCTGCCATGTGCCAAGCCAGCTCACACCTGAACACCCAGGCTCCTGAGGAACAAGAGTGTGTGGTGGGGATGCTAGCTGTGACCCTGTGTCTTGATAAATGTTCCTTCATTTCCCAGTGAGTAGTCTGCAAGGTTTGTTTTTGTAAAGAAAACAAACGATGCTTTGGGAAGAAGTGCAGTAAAGTTTGATGACTGGCTTTTGGCCAAGGATACTTCAGGGTTAAGGGGCAGTTAGCCTCTTTTAATGAGAAATGTTCATGGTTTGAATGGAAATAACGATTTAAATTTTTTTTGATGGGGCTGTGCGTGTAGTTTAGTGTTGGGGTACTTAACTAGCATAGACGAAGCCCTAGGTTCAATCATCAGCATCGAGAGGGATAAAGATAACTGAAGATGGCATAGCCAGAACTGTCTACATATCTATGGTCTCTAGGGTCATATTCCAACCCCCACTTTTCTTTCACACAATTACACAGAAGACCTAGGGTTATTCAGGGTTGGCCATAATATTTCTTTTAAGTCAAAGTCAATTCAAACAACTTAAAAGTCACCGAGATGTTTTGTTTCTTGAGTGAAAACTATAGACAATCCAAAACCTGGTTTCTTGGAGTCCGTCTTAGAGAATCAGATGAAAGCTTTAAGATTATTTTTTAGTTTTGAAGAGGCAAGTTAATCCTAATTATAACAGGAGTGTAACAATAGAAGCTGGCTGAGGTCTGGAAGAGAACATGAAACAGGAAGAAGGAAGGTGTCGCCCACAAAGTGTGGTTCCTATAGGTAGGGCATCAAACCATGATGATGACAGAGGGGGTCAGATGCACAAGACATTGTCAAGGAACCAGGTGACTCTGGATGCCTGTCTAAGTGCTTTGCCTACTCACGACCTTTGTGTGTTCAAACAAAGAACTTATATATTTGTTGGGCCTCATTTTCCTCCCTGGGAAATAATGTTTCTCTGTCTCTCTGTCCCTGTCTCTCTTAAACATATAAAACGTGGTAGACTTTCTCATTATCAATGAGTATATTCTCTTCAGCAAAATGTCACTGTAGTCACTGGCCTTTGTCACTCAGCTTACTTCTTTGGAGCCTCCCAGATAGGGCAAGTAACACTCTTCAGACAGAAGCAAAAAGACACTGTGAATCTGAATCCGAGGAATTGCTCGTGGTAGATTAGATGACCCGGATTCTTGCTCTAGATGCATCTTCTAGCTTATGGTCTCATGTCTTGGAGGGCTTTGTGTCATTCTTATAACTGAACAGGAGAGACTGTGCAGTTAAGAGCTCTTACAGTTCTTGCAGAAGGCCTGAGTTGGGCTCCCATGTTAGCACTGATTGGTGACTTCCAGCTGCCTGGAACTCCAGCTTTAGGAAATCCACCTCCTTTCTCTGGATTCTTTGGGCACCTGCACATGACACACACACACACACACACACACACACACACACACACACACACACACACAAATTAAAGAATAATAAAAATAAATATTAAAGCAAGATTCTCCCTCTTGAGCAGGGATTCCAGGATCTCATTTGCAGGTAGATGATTTTAGGAATGGGTTGGTGACTTTGGCAAGACTTTTTAAATCTTTTTCCTAAGACACGGATGGAGAGTGCCTGACAAAGGATTCATGAGCTGGGCAGATTATGAATTGACTAATGTGATTTGACTCATTGTCCTGTCGAGCAGCTAATAGAAGCTACAAATTCCAGGGGCAAATATGTAAATTAGGTGTATCCTAGAGAGGTAGTATGCCAGAGACTCAGGGGACAGCTTTCTTCTCCAAGGGCACCCGTTACACCATAGAATAGGAAAGCGAAAAGCAGGCATGTTAGTGTGCTGAAAGGCACAGATTGCTAATGTGATTAGCCAAGTACACTGGTTACCTTGGGTTGTGGAGCAAGGGTGATTGGAGCAAAAGTTGGTATGGCAAGGATTTAGGCTCCTGCTGGCCATTCGGTTATGTGTTTGTGGACCGTGTTTGGGCTATTTACACTTCCTTGACCCTTTCTCTAGCCCCGTTGAAGCTGCTGGTATGTTTGTCTGTTACCGCCTGGATTTAGATTAGCTGTTATTATCTCCCACTAAATATCTTGGCAAACATAATTCTAAAATTGTTCCCCCTCTTCTCCAAACCACTGTGGCCCATTTCTGAAATATTTTAACGATAAGATGCTTTCTGATGGCTCTTACGTCCTTTCTACCCCTCGTCTTCAATGTTCCCTGAGCCTTGCAGGCTGGCACTTGATGCTCAGCACTGTAATTTATTGAGTCTCTGTGTTAACTGCTGCCCACTGCAGGGAGGAGCTTCTCTGGTGAAGATTGACAGCAGCACTGACCTATGGGTAAAAGCAGGTTTTCTATCTAACAAATACACACTCAGGTAGAGTGGAATAATGAACTTTGATCTACAACATTTTAGCAGCCGCTCATATATGGCCTTTCCTGTTTCATCTGCACCCATCTAAGCCTCTCTTCATTGGAATTGTGTTGAAGCAAATTCTGGACGTTATCCTCTCTTCTGTAAAATATTTCATATATTGATGATAAAGGACTCTGTGAACTTATCCAAATACCAGCATCATAAAGATGAACAGTTCTTGATATCAGATAGCTAATCAGAATTTGACAATTACTTAATTGTCTCATAATTTGCTTTGGCTTTGGTTTTGGAGGGCACCAGGCTGTGTAGCTCAGGCTGGCCTTGGATTTTTTGTTTTTGTTTTTGTTTTTGTTTTTTTGAGACAGAGTTTCTCTGTGTAACCCTGGGTGTCCTGGAACTCACTCTCTAGACTAGGCTGGCTTTGAACTCAGAAATCCACCTGCTTCTGCCTCCCAAGTGCTGGGATTAAAGGCATGAGCTACCACTGCCTGGCTGGCCTTGGATTTTTAATGCCTGTCTGTGTACCTTGCCCAACCGCTTAGAACTTGCTTTTGTAGTACGCTAATTTGAGTTGGAGTTCTGTAACGACATATTTATTTATTTATTTTTATTAGATATTTTCTTTATTTACATGTAAATTTTCCCTTTCCCAGGTTCCCCTCCAAAAAACAAACAAACAAACAAAAACAACAAGAACAAACCCCTTTTGCCTCCCCCTTCCCCATGCCTGCCACCCCACCCTCTCCCACTTATTGGCCCTGGCATTCCCCTACACTGGGGCACAAAACCTTCACAAGGCCGAGGTCCTTTCCTCCTATTGATGATCGAGTTTGCGATCCTCTACTATACACATGCTGCCAGAACATTCAGTCCCACCCTGTATAGTCCTTGATTTGTGGTTGGGTCCCTGGGAGCTCTGAGGGTACTAGTTAGTAATTGTTGTTCGTCCTAAGGGGCTGCAAACCCTTCAGCTCCATAGAACCTTTCTCTAACTCCTTCACTGGGGACAGTGTACTCAGTTCAATGAATGGTTGTGAGCCTCTACATCTGTATTAGTCAGGTATTGTCAGAGCCTCTCAGGAGATAGCTATATGCTTGTCCTTCCTTCATGTAATGACGTATTTTGAGGTTGGTTGATTTATTACTTATGTTCTGACCTTTGGACTTCCCTCCTTCCTTTTTTGTCTTTATTATTTATTTCCTGCTGTTTTTGTCATTGTTCCCTTGGTAAACAAACTGGAGAGCGTGTGTCTTTTTTTTTTTTTCTGGTTTTTTGAGACAGGGTTTCTCTGAGTAGCCTTGGCTATTCTGGAACTCACTCTGTAGACCAGGCTGGCCTCCAACTCAGAAATCTGCCTGCCTCTGCCTCCCAAGTGCTGGGATTAAAGGCGTGTGCCACCACTGCCTGGCGAGAGCATGTGTCTTATTAGTTTCTTATGATCTGGGTTTTGAGTATCCTGTTATTTTTAAGAAATGAGTGAGTTATGTTTTTAAAAGTGTTTTCAAGTGTATGCAAGTGTTTTGTTTTGTTTTGTTTTACTTTAATCAATCTAGCTGCGGAGTTTTGAGACTTGATGAGGCAGGAACATTTAGCTATCAGGTAGCTTTGCATTTTTCCCTGCTTCCCACTCGTTAGACCCTACTCTGGCTGGTTACACACAGAGGTGTCACTTACCCAGCTGTGATACTTCGAGGGGAACAAGCCAGCCATTCCTCGTCAGTAACACCAGGCAGTTATTTTGGGCAGAGAAGGGGATGGCGGTTTTTCCTGTTGAATCTATGTGGGAAGCTGGGTGACAAGAGTGTCTGCTTTCAACTCTTGGGCTCTGCACTCCCCTCTTCTTCTTCGCTCTGAATAACATTTCTTCCAGGGCTACTCATTCCAGCAGAAACAGGATCACAGAATCATTTAGATTTGGAAAGACTTGCCGAGATCACTTGCCCCACCCAGAAACAATACAGACCACCATCCCCCCCACCTCCCCCATCAGGACGTCCAGAACGAGGCTGTTTATGAGCACGGCTCATCAGACACACCCCTCCTGCATTCCGAGTCTCTCCTTCCTTAAGCGAGATCAGTTATTAACTGTGTCTCTTTCTGCTCTGTGTATACCATACTTGCGTCTAGAAAGCTCCCCCCCCCCCCTTTGAGGATGTTTGTTAGTCTTGCAACAGAGTCTTACTCCGTGGACCTGGCTAGCCTGGCACTCACTAGGTAGCTCAAGCTGGCTGTATTTTCCTCCTGAGCTTCCATCATGTTCTACTCAGTCTCTGTCATGTTGTGCTTCCAGGCCTGTCTGGGGATCTTCAAGGCCAACCTGAGTCTTCCTCCTCAGCCTCTTTATCACATGATCCAGAAACCGAATCCAAGAAATCCATTGTGGTTTTCATGAAAAAAACAAAACAAAACAAAACAAAACAAAAAACAATGCTTTTAGGGGTAAATTTGAAATGTGAAGGGATTATTTGAGATTGCTTTTTAGTCAGGGTGTGTGTGGTAGTTAACCTTTTGTGTCAGTTTGCCTGGGCCACATGGCAGCAAGATACATAATACATAATGAAACATTTATGGATTTTTTTTAGGGACTGTTGAGATGTCTCAGTAGGTAAAGGTGCTTGCTGCCAGATGTGTGTGTGTGTGTGTGTGTGTGTGTGTGTGTGTGTGTGTGTGTGT
>JADRCD010226915.1:0-39335 GCA_019843815.1 Montemys delectorum
ATATATATATATATATATATATATATATATATATATATATATATTGTATATCTCCTAACACTTCCAACCTAGTACCCCTTTTATTGAAGAAATTTGGATTTTATAAGCTTCCCGTGAAAGTGTGTTTCCCTTGACATCAGCTGCTCTTGTGGCTTTATGCCTTACCTTAGTGTGTGGTGGCTTATGTATCTGAGACATCATGTTTTGCTTTTATTTAAAGTGGTTCACAAAGCTTACATTTGTCTCTAAATGGTGATTTTAGGGGAGGAGCATCTGGAAAGCAACCAAAGTGTTTGCCATCACGTCTTGGGTCTTTCAAACCTGATTGCTGAGAGCTATGCTGGTATGCTTTGTTTTAGACTTCTACATGACTCTGGGCACAGAGCCTTATTTAACAGTTCCCCAGCGTTATTTTGGAAAAGTCCTTTGCAGAAAATGCCAGAACCCAGCTTGAACTCTTGTCCCCTGTCGGGGAGAATCTTTCTATCAGCAGGATTACTTAGCTATCTCAAAAGTCATTCAGAGCTTTAGTGGGGAGTTTCGCTTCTGTGAAATATGCTAACTGTAGTTTGTCCTAATTTAATTCATTCTCCTCAATCCAGAGGTAAAGAGTCACATCTGGAAGTTTTGTCCTTTGCTGCAAATATTTCTATATAGAATCTGAATTCAATTCACTGAAGATCTCCCATTGCTTCTAAACTCACCTTTTAGAACATTATTTTTTACTTTCATTTTGATCAACAAAATGAAATTTTCTTTAATGATGATAGCTTGCTGTTAATGATTGGTGTGTCTGCAAATGTGATAGGACATTTGATAAAATGGTAAGAGCAGTATTTGATGCCAAGGAGTCTCAGGCGCTCCAGGGCCTGCACACACAAGAACTAGGTGCCTGTGCACAGGTGGGGAGTATCTAGAATTTTAAGTCTGTGTGCCTCTCCTGGCCATGACAAGGATAACTATGCTAATATCTGGATTAAGACACTCCTTCACAGGCATGCTGAGTTAACTACAGTCCACTGCAAGTTAATTATCTGAAATTCAGAATATAATGCTAGAAAGAAGCCCTCCACTAAATACAATTTATTTAAAGTAACCCACATGGAAATCCTGGTTTTGCAAATGCCAGAAATAAAGGAAAGCATAAAAAATTAGTTGAGAAATAGAAAAGCAGGCAGGAATGGAGAGGAAGCGTATCATACAGACATCTTTGAAGGCATGGCATTCCTCCATATGTTGCTGTGGTTGATAACAATGAGGAGAATTTAGTCTTATCTAAATGTGTAGTTGGAAAATATAAAAAGTGTTATCATGAGGTTTTCAGTTATTGTGAGTGTTCTGTGGTGTATCTGAATTTTAATTGACAGCTTTAGGTTTACCCATGACATATTAACTAACAGGATTTCCTTCTAAAGGCTGACTAGTATTCTATTATGTACATACGTGTCACATGTTCTTATCCATTCATCCATTGATCTAAACTCAGGTTGAGTCCATTTCTTAGTGACGCTAGACTAACCGCTAAGCTGACGTGAATACTGAAGTACACACATCTATTCAGCATGCGTTTTCATCTCCTTTGCCTACACACACAGTAATGAGATTCTGGGTTCCAAAGTCATTCTTCTGGAAATTGTAAAGTCCAAACTGCATGTTTCCATATAACACCTTTCTAATTTACATCCAGTATGGAGTCAGTTCTCTAAGGCAAACTGTAGTGTGAAATCCTAAACCACTTCATTACCACTTCATTATTTCATTAGCATCTATTATCTCCTCAAACCCTGTGTAGATCTTTTTGGCTGTGCGTGGTTTATGACATTGTGTTTGTTGCTTGGGAAGTGAGTTTACTCAGTCAGATCCTTTTACTTGACATTTTCTACTTCACAATAAAAAAATCACGCTTCTTTTTTAATATCATTAACAATCTTATTAGAAATGGCTGTTTGGTTTTGGGAAGGGTCTTGTAGTCTTAGTAGCAGATGTAGTCATTCCAAAATTCTATTTTTACTTAACAATATCCATCTGTATGATAGGCAACATATGCTGCCGTTTGTCTCACTGTGACAGCTCACTTGATTCATTTTCAGAAAGAAAAGGGATGAAGCATGTGGGCTTGAATCATTTTAACTTGCAGGCCTCCTTTATGCAAACCCAATGTTGTAGAAGACGTCACTAGCATAGCTCACCATATTTACATGGCTCCTCAGTATTTATGAGCAGCTACCCAAGTTCGACATCATTAGCACAAGTCCTCCATGTGCCTGGACAGCTGGCCCAGTTTACCATGGTTTACATATGAGCAGTCTCAAACATGGGTGTACAGCAAGTGCTTTATCTAGCTTTCCTGTTATACAAACATTCAAAGGGCATGCATTTGTTGTTGAGACTCTGAAATGTCAAAAATGTGTACTGTTAAACTAGGGAAACTGAGTGAAACACTTTTGAAAAATCACAATTGAAACTGGCTAGCACACGTCGTGGCAGTTTCCTCTGTTCTTGCTAAGATGGCAGACTTCACTCAAGATTCCTCTTGAAAGGATCACAGGACGATGCTGAATGCTGCTACCATGCCAGTATTACTATGAAAATGGTATTGAACTCACTGATACTATGAAAAAGTCTCATGCAGCGTACCAAGAAGTGCTTCTGCCTTCTATTCTGAATCATGTATAACTTTTTAAGTCTTTTATAGCCTTTATTGTAAAAAATGCAAATAAAGAAAAACATCACACATCAAATGAACAAACCCAAAGTCTACACAACCTAATGAACTTATTATACACAGTTATGATTGACATTTAAAATGGAAGGTGTGTCCCATTAAGTTTTACACTTTCAGTATAGAATATATTGTATGCTCATCTCTACCGCCAAACCCAAAAATTCGTGACAGATTAGAACTAGAAAAACAATTAGCTTTATATCCTCTGCATAGACCTCCTCGTTCCAAATTTATCTTGCGATGTCGCGTTTTAAAATATCTCCTCCCCCTCCCACAGCTTTGAAGTCACTGAGTTACAGAATCCAAATCGTGACTTAGTTGAGAGAGCATTCAGTTGTCAGCTGAGGCATAGAACGTCGGTGCTGATCAAAATGAATTAAGAAATTTGTCTTCTGGTGTTTTTGAAATGCCGGCAGAGAAACTGATTACCAACGGCTACTTAATAAAAGGAGGCATCCAGCACAACTCCCAGGACACTTCTCACAGATGTCTACAGAAAGTAATAAAGAGAGTTGGCACCAAGTAACTGAGTTCCCACTGCCAGGCTAGGTAACTTCTAAAGTGAATAGATGACACATTTGCTTATACAATTCTGCTTATTTAATTGTTCATATTTTCCACTTAAATTATTTCAAAAGAAAGGAAATGGGTGGAATTGTGTACAAATATTATGCCAAGAGTATAGAGAAACCAGGTAGAGCAGCCCGAAGCATGATTTCTCTCACAGCAGTGGTCATTGCTGTTAGTGGCATATTCTTGTTTACTTCTAGCAAAGAGGATTTACTGAAGCTCTGTTCTCTGCTCCTCTGGCAGCTTGTATTAGATTTTTTATTATAGTGGCTTCAGCTAACAGTTCAGGGGAGCAGTGCTAGAACTAAGTAAAAGAAAGTACCCTAAAGGAGGTAAATCTGCCACACATGAAAGATGGCCAATTTCCCATGACTGTAATGGGATAGCTGTCACTAAGAAATCTGATGCCCGAGAAGACCAAGGGTGTGGCCGAGATGGCTGGTTAGCCTCTGGTGAGGACCACTCCTCTTGTGATAATTCAGTGAGACAATGAAAGGGCAGGTGTGACCGAAACCAAACATAGGCCTGGGAGTGGGTGTGGGGACACCTCACTTTGTCCCTTCGTCACAGACAAGAATTAACCTCCTCCCTAGAAAAAAAAGATTAATTCTTTTTAAAAGTATTTTTAAAGCCAGCATGCATACTATTATATATCCTTATGCAGCTTTCAAAGCACATGTATTTTGGTAGGTTCTCCAGCCCTCCAGCCCTCCCAGCCCTCTGCTAGTCAGTTTTCCCTGTAGCTAGCTACACCCAGCTGAGTCCCTTCCTTTGTCACCCAAGCGTCTTGTGGCCATCTCATTCTTTCTCACCATGTGTTGTCACGTTCTTTTGTTCTCCTTTCTAGTTTTTAGGCTTTATTAACATTCACACTTACATATACATATTCACATATGAATTCATATTTATCAGCCTGGAGTCTACACATAAAAACATGTGACGTTTTTTTTTTTTTGGGGGGGGGGGGGTGGGTTTTTTTTTTTTTTTTTTTTTTGGTTGGTTGGTTGGTTGGTTGATTTTGTTTTGTTTTTGTTGTTTCTTTGTTTGTTTGTCTTTCTGAGTTTAGGTTACCTGACCCAGCGTTGTATTTTCCAAATTCGTCCATTTTCCTACAAGTGTCATTATTTTACCTTTCTTTACAAAAGAATAAAATTCCAATGAGTTCATGAATCATTCATTATCCATCATCTGCTGATAGGAATGTCTGTCAACTCTTTTATAGCCCTGGCTGTCCTGGAACTCACCCTGTAGGCCAGGCTGGCCTTGAACTCAGAAATCCGCCTCCCTCTGCCTCCCGAGTGCTGGGATTAAAGGCGTGAGCCTACACGGCCCCAGCCATGCCTGTCAACTCTTAAAAGGCCAGCTTCCCAACATTACCCCAATGATAATTTTCCACAAGAGTTTCAGTGGAGTCAAACCTATTCTTTTTACTTGGTGAAAATAGCTTTTTTTTTTTTCCTACAATATATTCTGATTACAGTTTCCTCTTCCTCAGCTTCTCTTAGGTCCTCCCTATTTGCCTACCCATCCAAATCCGCACCCTTTCACTCTCTCATTAAAATACAAATGGGCATCTAAAACATAAGAAAAACTACAAATAAACAGGCTAGAAAAATGATAAAACAAACCGGAAAAAGAGCCAAAGGAAAGGCAAAGGCACTGAGACACACATTCACACACCAAACCCATTCCAATGAAATCAGATACCATAATGTATATAAGCAAAAGTTCCATAAGGAGGGAAAAAAAGTCCCAAATGAAGCCTTATGAGGAAGAAAAAAAACAGCCTCCAAAAATATGATAGAGTTTGTCTTACGTTGGCCATTTACTGCTGGGCATAGAGCCTGCCCTTTACTGTGGTTTGTATACCCAACTTTCCCTTTGTAAGTTGTTATCAATTTCAGATAGCTTCTGGGTTAGGACTGGAGCTTGTGTTCCCTTCCCTTCTCAGCAGAAGGCTCCCATCTTTCCCATGCGAGCCCCGTGAATGTGGACCCAGTCCCTGAAAGTCCCTGAAAGTCCCTGCTGTCTCGGTAAGGCTGACAAACCATATTCAAATCATGGCAGCATGGTAAATATGGTAAAGCTATTTCCTGAAGATATTATTACACTTGGCTCTCAGATAGTACAGACTGAAGATTTATACTCCCAGCTCACACTGCTCGCTCTACTCAGGAGCCTGCCGTGCCTGCTGTAGTGGGCACTCACACTGTTCTTCCTCAGAAATGAACTTGAATTGTTTAAGCTCATAAAAGGAACGATTGAAGCCCCAGAGTGTAGTAGTCAATAAAGGCCATGCAAGGATCACCATGTGGGGTGCACATTAAAATGTTACCTGTTGACAGGTGGAGAAAAGAAAATAGGGTCTGAGACTTGCTTAGGAAGCTTAATTCAGAGCAGGAGCACTTCAGTGGATCACTCAGAGGGCAAGAGCATATGGCTAAGCTTGAGTTTTTACAGCAAAGGTGACTTTGACATCAGAAACCCATTCGTGTGAATTGGTCACAGTCATTTTTGACCCCAGCATGTCCCCTTTGGTACACAGGGAGAGCAAGCACTGCCATCCTCGGGCCGGTCTCGCACCTCGATCAAAGGCTGGCTGTCCTTTGAGAATCACTCAGTCTCCTGCAGCTGAAGAGTATCCTGAGGAATTAAGTGAGATAATGGATCTTCGACATTACTAAATGCCCAGCATATGGCAGGGCGGCAGTCGGGATTCATTTCCTCTCAAACTTGCTCTTCAGGGCCTCTGCTGCTTCCTCCCCTGCAGCCCTAATTAATGCTTAATTCTTTTCAGTCCACTAATGGCCTAGGTGAGGCTACACACTCCATTTGTAAATAGTAGCTACTTTTTACTGAGTGTTCCCTATGTTCTAGGCATGGCACTTAACAAGTTGCTTAAATATATTTTCATTTGCTCATTACAGTCACCCTGTGGCAAGCATTTTACTTAGTCTTGTGTTATAGATGAGAACACAGTGGCTAGCTAATCTGTCGTCCTGGAAATTGGTGGAACTGGGATTGGAATCTTGGCAGTAGGACTCTCATGTTGCCATTAAAGTTACCTTCTTGGTACCTTCCTTCATCTTCAAGAGTCCTTGGCATGTCCTGGCCCAACCTAATGATGTATAGACAAATATATAGTTTAATTTTCATATGATATCTTAGTTCTTGCATTTCTAAATTCTGTGTGCAGTTGTGTTACCATTCATTCATTAACGAAACATTTCTACCTGCTGAATTCGTAGATTAAAAAATAAGGTCTCATCCTCTTATTGTATATCTCTAATTTGAATTATTGTATTAAGGAATTAATTCTGTGCTGATTATGTTTTGAATAATTTTTATTGATCATCTACTGTTTTCCAGGTATTTTTTTTAATAAGAACTTGGGATAGAGTCTGGACCGGAGGTTTTCAGTTTAGGCACACTATTTCAGCAAATAATCATTCATTGTAGAGAATTCATTGTAGCCTGTCTGTGCCATCTACTGCAGACATCAGTAGCATAACCTCTGCTCAGCCTGGCCATCAAAACGGCCCCTGACACTGCCCAAATGCTCCTGAAGAGAGATAGCAGCACCTCAGACTCACCTCATCCCAGCTTTCATGGTCCTTGTAAACAAATGGGCAAAAGGAGGAACAGAAATAAAAACTATGATCTCGGTGACTCTCCAGGCAAAGTGACAGCATGATTGGAGAGGAACGGTAGAGTCCTCAGAGACCCCAACTTTCTTCATAGCACAGACTCTCTCCTTACCTGCCAATGATTCAGGAAGGCTGAAAGTCATTCTAGCTATACCTTTTAGAGTTTACTTGGGTTGAAATCCTAATTCAGGCTAAAACTATAACTCTTGATCTACTCTATTCCTGAGGAGGAAAGAAATAAAGCTGAAAGATGGTAGCATTTGGATTCTCCTAATTCCATTCTGATTCCATGTTATCTTGGTATTTCAATCTACTTGGAAATGTGAAGGGGTGACAAGGCCAGCCAAGAGACTGACTGGCACCAGCAACAGAATTGTAACATCATAAGCTCTGTTGGGTTTTTTTGTTTTGTTTTGTTTTGTTTTGTGTGTGTGTGTGTGTGTGTGTGTGTGTATGTGTGTGTGTATGTGTCTGTGTGTGTGTGTAATTCATGACTACATTTGTGTGTAGGTACATGCTGAAGCCACAGAAGAAGAGAAAATCCAGTTTTATTTTGCACCACTCTTCATACTGTTGCCTTGAGACTGGTTGTTTCTGAATCTGGAGCTAGGCTGGCAGCCAACCAGTTCCAAGGACCCTCCTGTGTCTGCTCCCAGGCCCCCATGGTATTGGAGTTACAAATTGTGAGGCCTTGCCTGATTCTGGTGTAGGTACTATGGGTTTGAACTCAAGTCCTTCGTGGTTGCACATCAAGTGTACTCACATTTGTTCAGACATCGCCAGACCCTGTTTTTTTTACTTAATTAGGTATGCTGGAATGACACAGCTTTAATCCCTCTGGCTGGACTATAGTCATGCCCTTAGGATACACCTTTAAATCCCTCTGGCTGGAATACAGACATGACTTAAGTACATACCTTTAATCCCAAATAGTGACATCTAATTGAGGGACAAAGTGATGAATCAGAGAAAGATTTGACAAAAAGAGTCAGAGATAGGATGCACCTAACTCTCAAGAGAATAGACAAGAAAGAGAGTCTACTTAGAAGCAGTGCAGAGGGAAAGAGGAGGGCAGTTCAGTGAGTGAAGTTCAGTTGAGTTCGTGCATACGGTGGAATTGAGTTGAATTCAGTTCTGTGCAGTTCAGTTGAATGCAATTGAGTTTGTACAGTTTTCTGCAGTTCTGTATAGTTCTGTTAAGTTCATGCAGTCAGTACAGTTTAGTTTGTGAAATTCACAGGCAGTTTTTCCAAGCAGACTAATTCCGTGAGAAGCTGAGTGAAGCCAGTTTGAATCAGTCAGCTTGAAGAGGAGTTTTGAGCCAGAATAGCTGACTTGAACCAACTAGCCTGGGTTCAGAAAGAACTAGAAAGGGTGATCTTATTCAAAAGTAAGACTTCAAGATGACAATTACATCTGGTGAATAAAAGTTACATTACAGTACAAAGTAAGGAAATCACTATAACATTTCCATATATGTTTATAATATTGCCAAACCTGTCTTTTCTTTATTATTTGGCATATTTCCTTGGGATTTATGGGAATGAGATTAGGATAGTACTCCAGATCTTTTTCTACACAATCCAGTGAGTTAAAGTACTATAATTGCATTTTGAAAAGTTCCTTCAGTTGGGCAATCAGAGATAATAGTCCTGTCTGTAGTTCTGGATCTTCAGCATTGTTTGATCAGCGGCTCCCTTCTGTTTATACCTTGAAGACTGTCCCATTTCTTCTACCACTGACAGCTGTTTGGTTCTTTGGGCCCCATGGCTCAATCCAGCCTACCTGTGTCCTTGGAAGTCTCAAGTAGAAATACACTATTGATAGGTTACATTTTTCACCTTAATATGCATCGATTCTTGTATACATTGTTGTATTAATTCATCAGTCATCCTTCTGGCTTTGTCCTGTACTGATATCCGTCCAGCATCTGGTCTTCATACTTCCTCTTCTCCCTACCCATGCCACACCTGTAAGAGCCAGTGTCATAAGGAGGACCTTCACTGCCTCTGAAGTCTTTCATTCTTCATCCATGAACACATATCAAACACAGCTCCAAAGTGGCCACATGCTAGGTGTACATTCCCACCCTGTCCACATGCTAGGTATACATTCCCACCCTGTCCACATGCTAGGTGTACATTCTCACCCTGTGAGGATCTGAGCATACATTCCCACCCTGTGAGGATCTGAGCATACATTCCCCACCCCCCGTGAGAATCTGGGTGTACATTCCCCTCCTGTGAGGATCTGGGTGTACATTCCCACCCTGTGAGGTTCTGGGTGTACATTCCCACCCTGTGAGGTTCTGGGCAACCTTAGAGACTTGCTTATCAGGTAGCATGCTTTCCTCACCTGCCTCTCATCTCCCAGAGCAGAGAGTCTTACCAGTCTTTGATCCCACTGTATCCTGGAAAGGACTAGTCTCTGTGTATTAACTATTAAATCAGAGGGTTGGTTGCTTTGCTGTTTGTTCTGTATTGACTTCTAAGTGATTTTCATCATATAGAAAAGATTGACTCATTTCTGAAGGGGTGGCTGTTTTGTTGTTCCTGTCACTTGGTTTGACTTCTTTTCATTTTATTAAGAAGGAAGTTAACATTTTATTAGTCATGTCAAATTGCATTATGTAGGCTAAGGGTAAAGGTTTCACCAGCAACTGAATAACTGATATGGTAAAATATGTTAACTGTCATGATTAATAAAAACACCATGAAGTTCAATGTACATATAGAAAATGAACAGAACTCAGGACAGAGTGCAGGTACAGGGTAACGAAATACAGACAGCTGCCTGCGAAATACTCTCAGAGACCTATGGAAACTAATCAGTCTACAAATGCCACGCCTTAAAATTAACAAATTGATTGTGTTACAGTAAATTCTACTTATGAAACACTGTGTACATTAGTTGATCAAAGAAAATTGTTAACATGATTAAATACTGACAACTGTCCTCCCTTGCGCTGGGAAATCAGCATAGATCTTAGCGAAGCAACTCTTAATGCTGGTAAGTTCTTCCTCTGTTTGCTGTCAGCCTTTGCCAGTGCTCTCGGAAACCAGACTCAATAGCTCTGAACACTTTCTCATGGCAATCCTCAATGCCTGTGTGCCCAGCAATCATCAAAACTGGGCCGTCTCTGAGAACAAGACTATGAATAGTTCACCTGTCCCCTCTTACAGCAAGAGACTGGTCTGGAAGAACTCTACCAAACTCTCTCCCTCCTTTCAGATGTCATTGCTCCCAAACACTGTGGCACAGGGAGCCAAGCACTTTGAACAGGGCTGGGAAATTCTCTGTCTGGTTCTTTGTTTTAGCACAAAAGTCACAAATTTGATTTGTGAGTTTAGTTTGGAGTGGAGTGATAATAGAAAGATGAAAAGTGAAAGAACAGGAGTTTTGCATTAACTTAGCAAATTATATCACAGTTTGGCTTATTTATCATATACAAGACTAAGACTTAAAAAATAATCTCTCCCAAAGTGTAAAACAGAGCAAAATTCCGGCAAATTTCACCAACCAAAATAGGTATGAATATCCTACTTTGGGGCTGTTACTGTGAAGAATTCACACCCTCACCAGAACTCTTGTTTGTAGCGGCTTCTGAAGCAATACATATGTGTAATTCCTGAATTTGAGTTGCTGTAGCCTGTTAGGGCCACTGGAACATTCTGGGAACATGTACAGGCATCTGCAGCAGAATCAAATATAGCCCCAGGATGACAAGAATGAATAGCCTTGGAACTAAGAGGGACCCTAAAAGTTGCCCAAATCAATCCTTACTCACCTGACTCCTGTCCTCTATGTTGGGATTCTGTGGGCCAGGAGAGAGGTTTCTGATTTGAAGACTTGCATTTCTTTACTACTTATAGCTCTTTTATAAATCATTATCTACTTATTTATCATCTATTTACTTATTACATGTTGGGTCAGGAATGCCAAAGCTTATGTGTGGAGGCCAGAGGACAACATGATAAATTTAGTTCTATCATTTAACCTTCCCATAGATTCTGGGTATAAAACTTAACTCGTGGGCTTGGGTGGCACCAGTCTGTGCCTACAGAGCGATTTCACTAGACTCTACTTGGATGACATTTGAATCTCTAGTCTTAATGCCTCAGTAGAAGGAACTCTGTCATCTGATAGGAATGCAGCTTCCCCTTAGCTTCAGGCAGGCTTTCCTAAGGAATCATATTTCTTGACTGCATTACTAAGTCTCTTTATCCACAGAACTTCAACCTTCCCAGTAATGTCCCAGCACTACCCGGTCCCAAGCTTGTCATCAAGCTTGAAGCACATGCCTTAAGTAGTGTGCCATAGCTCAGCATAGCCTGCTTCAAAACATCTCTGAGTATTAGGTTCAGCTGGAGTCATGATTGTTGACCATTTCTGGTAACATTCTTTTAATCTGGACATGGCCAGTCTTTAGTGAGGAAAGGGAATGTGAACTCAAGAGTTCAAAGTTTATCATGATCTCAGTGCCGGGGTGTCTCTGAGGAGCTACTGGGGCCAGTATTAAACACTTTTTGCCTAAGTTGATAATTCATGTACCCACCCACCTCGAATGGTTAGCATTAGAAGAATGTTTGCTGCTTCCTGTTTCAATTTTCAATATTAGAACCCATTAAAATATATATGTTTACATTCCTGTATTCTTATTGTATGATGGGAATCTACATGAATGTCTCTTGACTGACAGCAGGAAAGCCTGCCTGAAGCTAAGGGGAAGCTGAGTTGATATCAGGCGACAGTCATATGGATGGACAGATGGACAGACAGAGTTCCTTCCACTGAGGCAGTGAGACTGGAAATTCAAGTGGCATTCAAGTAGAGGTCAGTGAAATGACTCTATACATAAAGACCATTGCCACCAAAGCCCAGGAATTAAGTTTTATACTCAGAATCAATGTAATAGTTCCTGGCTTCGAGTACAGTGTGACGAAAGACCTCTTAGCCACCTGCTGCTCAATTTGGTTTTTATTTATCTTCATCGCTATGAATGTCGAGTCTTTAAGAAAATGTTTATTTTTATTCCTCTATGCAGAACCTTCAAAAATATATTAAATTGAAATGCTGCCACCAAAACCACCCATTTCCACGATTGCATTGTCTAGGCTATAGGCCAAGCTTTCAAATTGTATCCCATTTTTGTTCTTAAACATAATTTATATTTTACTATTGAAAAGAAATGGGATTAAACCTGACAATATAGCTCTGTGCATTGCAATGGGCCCTCAAGAATCCAGTCCCAGCACTGAAAGTGAGCTAAACTATGAGAAAAACAAACCTTGACTTCTCTCTTTGTTCTACTGTTTAAAGCTAATTGCCAATATGAAATCACACTATAATTGTTATTATATAAATCAGAGCAGTCACATTGTATGTGCTTTTCATTACATAATTCATTAAATCTAGAAACATTTTTCAGTATTCTCTTCTAATACCTGTAATAAAAAACAATCAACCTGTGGGGGCTGGAATGAAGGCAGAGGAGAAGAATTTGGTTTCTAGCACTCATGCCTGGCAACTGCAGCTCTAGGGCATCCAGTACCCTCTTCTGAATTCTATGGGTACCTGCACTCATGTGCACATACCCCCACACAGATAAACACATAATTTAAAGGTAATAAAAATAAATCTTTGTTTAAATCAGCTTCTCTCCCCCAAAACTAAATTACCAGCACCCCATCCCCCGACCCATCAGCTGCTGTCTGCCTTGTCAGTGTGCTTTCTAATGCTCTGCCCTAATTGTCTACCTCCCACCATGGCTGATCTGATTACAGAGGATAATGGGACGGAGGAAAAACAGATATTTTAAATCCACAAATAAGCCAAATTCCATTTGAGTAAGTCGTTGCCTGGCCTGTTGCTAGTTGTCTGACTCACTGCAGAGGATGAAAGCTACAGAGAACAAAGGGGAGAGCCAAAATGCCCACAAACCCCAGTGGAATGGAGAGCAGTTATCATTATTAGAAGGATCTTTTTGTCAATGCCAATTATTTATGACAACTTATAACTTTATTAGCAGAAGTATAAGAGAATAAACATACACATCAAGTAATAAAATACCTTTCAAGGTGCTGGAGATATGGCTCAGTGAGCATAAGAGCACTTATTGCACTTGCAGAGAATCCAAGTTTGGTTCCCATCATCCACTGAGGCAGCTCTGTAACTTCAGCTTCAGGGGTAATTTGACAATTCTGGCTCCAGAGGGAACCGCCTGCATATATATACACATATGATGCGCACGCAAGTACACACTCACACACATCTGCACACATATCTGTATACATGCATGCATACATACATACACACATACACACACACACACACGACACACACAGACACGTGAGCACCATGCATGCACAATTTAAAATAGAACCTTAAAACGATTTTCTAAAAGACTGACTGGAATGTGGTCATCATCTGGGCTGACAGATTTTGCAAAATCTCCAAAATCCTACAGGGAATCAAATGCCTCTCAAAGATTTTTGCAGTCACTTAAGCATCTCTGAATTCATTTTTAAGTTCAGATTTGTTTAGCTGCTGTAGATGTGAACTTGCAACCATCAGGAATAGTCCAGGAATACACAACCCAGCGCCTTGCTTCAGAACCAGAAGGAGACATCACGATTTTCAGAAATACGCAATCCAGCGCCTCGCTTCAGAATCAGAAGAGGACATCACAGTTTTCACTCCACCCAGCCTTTTGTCTTCGGCCTAATATGGATATGAAATGTATCTGGCATCTGGCGTTACTGTGTCCAGTGTTCCTGGGGCTTGCCAGAACGCTTAGACCTTTGCACAATGAGCCCTTTATTTCAGTAAATATAAAAAGACGTAACATTCTAAAGAGCTCATCACATTCCTTCTCCTGTCCCTTGTATACACAGCATATTTTAATGTATAGTACATATTTAACTATGTTTTCAAAGTGGCAAATTTGTTCTTTTAATCATTACCCTTGAAGAGTTCTTAGTGCACATTATTGGGGTTGTCAACCAGACACCTTAATTTTTACCACCTTGACACCTAAAGAGAACACTGTCCTTGCCCAAATCGCTCATGCCTATTTCTTCCATAGATTTTTCTTTTTACATAATATAGACACTGCTATATTAAGAAGAATTTTCGTTACTCTGCACTATATAGCTTATATATTCTGATTCTGAAAGATGTTAACAGATTTTTACATTGTGTGAAGATAGGAATTAGCAACCGGAAGAGATGCACGATGGGCATATCTCCAGGCAGACGAAAGCAGGCAGAGTGTTGCAGGGCCACAGAGGGTCTGAGAGTCAATGGTGGGGATGGCGGTCCCAGAGTAGTTGAGGACTTACAGGACCGATTTAGCCTTTTGGTCTTTTCTGAAGGCACAAGTGGGAACCTGAAAAGGATCATGTAGCCAGGGCAGGATGGTCGCACTTGCCTCTTGAACCAGCTTTCTGTGAAGAGTGGGTTGAACTGAAATAAGAAAAGTGGAGGGACTAATTAGGAAACTATTATAAATATCCAAGGGCAGAGGAGGCCGGTAGGGGGTGGGAAGGTGGAGAAGTGGGGGCTGGGATGGGCAGGTGGAGTGGGGACTGGGGTGGGCAGGTAGGGGGCTGGGGTGAGGAAGTGAGAGAGTGGGGGCTGGGGTAGGCAGGTGGGGTAATGGGGGCTGGGTTGGGGAGGGGGAAGGGAGACTGGGTTAGGGCAGGTACAGGAAAGTGATGACAGAGCAGGCAGAGGTTTGAAATGGATTATGTAGACTCTGAGTAGGACAGAGGGGCACATAGGCATACCACTGCAGCTTTAACTCTCCCCTTTCCAAGTGTTGCTCCTGCAAATAGCCAAGGCTCCCAGCAGATCCTTAGGGAAGCTACGTCCCACTTCTAGATTAGCAAAAATACTAGGAAAATAGCAGGCATTGCTATTGGAACTACATTCTTGCTTTGATTTCATTTTTCTTTGCTAAAAGAAGTGAACTGGGGCCGGGCCTGTTACACCAGTAATTACAGCACTTAGAAGGGACAGTTGCAGATCAGGACTTCAACATCAAGGCAGCTACATCTTAACTTCAAGGTCAGCCTGGACTGCATGAGAACTCAAACTTGTCTCAAAACACTAAAACTAAATAATAAATAGTAAATAAATTATGAAAATTTATAATTACATTGAAATTCTGTAGGCAAATAAAGCCCCAAACCACCTTTAAAGTGTTTTTTTTTATCAAAATTTTATCTTTACTAATATAGTAATTTTGAGACTGAAGAGCTGTCACAGAAGTTAAGGAGTCAATTTAGTCACCTGCTCCTACTTGGGTGGCTCACAACTACCTGCAGCCCTAGGGCAGCCAACACCTTATCCTGGCCTCTCAGGACACTTGCACTTGCATGCGCGCACACACACACACACACACACACACACACACACACACACACACACACTCACATCCACACTCTCACATCCACACACTCACACACACATTTATTAAAACAAATATGGACCATCTTTTATACCTTGCTAACATGGTATTCTTTATCCTGTTTTTACTTTTTTGCTTTAATTTTAGGAAGCGATCGATAGATTGTACCATTGTTAAAATTTATTCTTGAATCCAGAGTTCTGCTCTCCCAGGCTCAGTTCTTGTGATTCATGCTTTGTTGGAGTTGCTCTGGGTAGCCTCCTGTGTCAGTTCTGCTCTGCCCTACTTCCGGTCCTTCACTCACGGATTTATTTGTGTGCATTTATCATCCAGAAAGCAGACATCATTGTGATTTTCCAAAGCTACTGGGAGTGTTGTTTCCATATCTGCTTATTAGCTTTTGAGATGGTGGGATAATTTGGATAAAAGAATAGCGTGAGCTCAGAGATAAATGTGGCGGTTTCTCGTAGGTCCACATGCTGCAAAGTCCTGGCAGGTTTCCTGGAGGGATGCTAAAGCTGTGGCCAAAGAAATGCTTCCGGCATGTTCCTTCCTTCATTCTACTAAAGATAGAGCCTAATTTCCGGGACTCTCTGCCAAAGACATTTACATGTGTTAAATGTTGTTCCAATTTTAAATAGTTTATGTGAATAATTTTCACCTTAAATGCACTATTTTAGCTAGAAAAGAGTGGAGCATATTCTTTAATTGCCTGTTGTGCTCTAGAGAAAAATGTTGCAGAAATAAAGATTTTTTTTATAAAATACATTTTATTATTTTTTTATAAACAGCTTATACTTACAATCTTGTCTTTTCCACTCTTTATTGTTGGGATGTCCCTCCTTTTCTCTTTCATGTCTATCACAGATTAATTTTTATTCAGGTGTAAATTTGTTTTTAGAAATCTTTACAATCCTGGTTTGTTTGTTTTCTCTCTAGTCACCCAGCAGTTTCACTTCAGTACTATGCTGCCTCTAATCTAACACATAGATTTAAAGAAAATCTTAAATTCAATTTGTTATACTGACGTCAGTTTGTCTATGGAAGTAGATCTGTAAGACATAACCATGGCATTAGCCTGAAGACAAATTCCAAGGTGTTACTTAGCATTCTGGGCAGGTATTTGCATATTTTACTTAACTTCAACTGGGCACTTGTCTCTGTGTTGTAAAAAGAGCCATTGGAGCTGGAGAACTGGATCAGCAGGTAGTCTTTGCCAGTAGACCCAGGAACTATTCCCAGAACCTACTGTTGGATGGCTCACAGCCACTTGTAATTCCAGCTTGATGTGCAAGCACCACAACACACAGACACACAAAAATAGAAATAAGCTGTTCGACAGAAAAGAAAAAGTGACTATCGAATAAAGTCACTTGTGCAGAGGGACCCCAGAGTCAAGTGGTTGCTGCCTTTGAGACTTGTTACTGTACAGATCGGTGTCACATGACTTTCTGGCACCTGGCTCAGGAGAGGAAAGTTCCCACTTCCTGAAACAGTATTATTGAAGAGAAGCTTTGACCTTCCAAGCATCTAGACTTATGCCAAAGGACCTTTGCCAACAGCGGAAGAGTCAGGTGTACCTTCTATGCCGAGGGTGAAGCACCAGCTATGTGGATGGCTCAGAGGCTAGGGAGCCAGTGTGTGCTTCTCTATGTGAGGCCTTTCCACACCTGCCTTGATCCTGTTTTTCCACTTGGAACATGATCTTTTTATAGCAGTGATGGTAATTAGATCGTGTCCCTTTTAGACACTCTTAGTCATGTTCTGGACTGGTTACCAAGGTCTCTACCCCAAAATAGAATGAAATTTCAGTTTCTTGGCCTGTAGCTTTGCTGTTTATTTTTCAAAAATGGGATGAACCTTTCCTGATCTTTGAGATCCCATGTCAGACCCTGATGGCCATGCTGCTGCATCTGAGGTCAATGGGTATCTGTTCTTTTGCCACTTAAGAACAGGAAACCAGCATGTAAAGTCAGATCGTTGGTTCTGCTAAAACAGTTCTCTGTCTAGCAAAACAGCTACAAGAGACATGCTCTCAAAGAAACTCTGTCTCAAAATAAATAAATAAATAAATACATACATACATACATACATACATACATAATAAAAAACAAAAAAAGAAAAAGAAAAAAAGAAGAGAAAAATAAATTGTTTCTAAATTCTAATATACATTAGCAATTTATTATAATCCTATGAATTCCAAGTCATTTGGCTGTTTAATTAGTTTTCATTTCAATCTTCTCCTCCTATTACAAGATCCTTTCGTGGACTTAAGGCCCACCCCTCGTATCTGTCATCAGCTTCAGGCAGATAAGACTGCCATCCTCTTTTTCAGAACATAAAAGTTTCATAGACATCACACTTTTTCCCCCAGAATACCCGGTTTCTCAGTCATTCTATTCAGATGTGTCTTATACACTGAAGAAACCACAAGCTGAAGCAGTGTGTCAGATGTAGAAGTGATGCTTTGGACAATGATAGGGTGTCACTTAGGTGTAATTGCATTGATGGTCTCATTTCCTTATTAGCAATATTTTTATTAAAAAAGACTAGTCTGGGAATTAAATAAGATAAAGTATTTCATTTTGAAAGTATTTAGGAAGTGCTTGACATGATAAGCATGCAATAAATATTTTTAATCATTACTAATTAGAAAATTTTCTATTTTAATGACCATATACTGTATGCCAGCCACTTTGTGTTTTAAAACTGCACTTTTCTCATTAATTAATGTGACATGTACTTTAGTCTTTAGACAAAATTACATCAGTGTGTCTAATCTTCATCAAATCTGTTTCACAAATTCAGCAATGGATGTTCCCAGCACTGGGATAGATGGTGGAGTCCCAGCAACAGCTAGGCAAGGTCTCTGAAGTCAGAGATCTTCCCAGAGCCAGGAAAACTGACAATATTTACATGATTACGGTATGATACAAGGGGACTGTGGAATGAATGAGCAACATAGAAAAGCAAGATACAGAACATTGGTTGTCTTCCTGGAAAAGTGATATTAACATTGATACCTGATGGTGATTCCAGCTTGGTCAGATAGTGAAACACAAGAACAAAAGCACTGAGATTGCTACCAGAAGAAAAAGCATGTGACCTATGAGGAACTGAGAAGAATCACTACTCATTTACGAACTGGCAGAGATTCCACAGGAAGGGAGAGAAGATAGGAGAAAGGGAGGTCCAAAGGTGTGGGAGTTTAGAGAGCCTTTGTCCTGCAGTCACCCACTGCTGGGATTATTGGTGCCTTCTCGTCAATGATTCATTATCTAAGCTCAGCTCTTTATGAATAGGCCCACCCCCTTTTGCTATTATTTTCTTATATATCTGACCATGTGTGTGCTCATTTGCTCTCCTCAAATCCTGTTATCCACTCTAGAATCTATTTGCTGAGTTGCTGTCTTCTCCAACAACTGTCCATCCATTCCATGTACAAATGTTTACTGCTTTGCAAAGTACACTGGATGCCACACGCCTAACTGCTGTGAAGGCCTACCAATGCCTCACCTGACACAGATTTTCTGCTTTTCCTTCTCCCTTGGTGTACCTCTCCTGTCACTCTTGCCATTTGTATGATGCGTGCACAGTTGCTAAGTTAGGACAGGAATCTGAGCCTGAGCCTAGGTGACCTCTGTTCTGGAGACTGAATGCCGGATCCTGCTTGTTTTCAACAGAGTTCCCACTCACACAGGAATCTAGGAGCTCAAAGTACTTAGCAAGTGTTCACATCCTAAGAATGGAAAGGCCAAGAGCAAGGTGCTAACATCTGCTCTGATATGGCTGTGAACTATTTACTCGTGATTTTAATGACTCATTATAATTATGGCAAGTCTAAGAAAAAAAAGTAGACTAGATTTTATCAGTTTATGGATCATAGCAAATCTGTCCCTCTCCCCCATCTCTTCCTTTTCCCCCTCTCTCTTCCCCTCCTCCCTCCCTTCCTCTCCCTCTCTCCCTATCTTTCTTCCCTTTGACTTCTCAATTTTACAGTTCTCTGCATGAACTTATGATCAGTACTGTGAGTGATTGCTTCTTCGTTTCCTAGGCACTCTCTTCTTGCTTCTTGGTAGGTTCTATAATTCATAGTAAGTTTTATAGTTGAGTCCTAATTGTGACCACAGTGAATGGGATACTGGAGGCTTAATTCTCTCCAGTGTACTGATCTACGTGAATAAAAGGACAAGGAAAAGCCACTTAACAATGAGGCTTTTTTTAATGCCTCGGAGGAATCCATGCTGAAATATCAGGCAGTTTTGAAATGTAGACTGTTAGTCTGTGTCTTCAGATGTCTTGTTCTGCTCTGGCCGGCTGCTCTGTACCCATGGGAGCTCAGCTGCTTGAGCTTGCTAGACATCAAATGAACTATTTTGAGGGATGCTCTCTCTTGCCCGTCACAGACAATGTTCGCTAAAACCAACATTCAGAGTATTTGAGAGGAAGTGCGGGGGGGGGGGGGGGTGATGGCTTCTCAGGGAACCGTGGGTTTATTTATTGGTTGATTTTCTCCATAATGTACCTGGTCACCTTCTTCAGATTTCTCATCGGTAATTGGCCCACTAGTCTCCCAGTAGGCTCATTAATAGTCTCAAATAGCTGGTAAGACAGAGCCAGGTCAAAGGAAAGAATAAGGGTTTTCATGTTGGGTTGTCCATCCTTATTGTCTGTTTATTTGCTACCTACCTCTTAGCCAATCAGTGTTCTTAGAGCACTGACCAGCTAGTGAGTGACACTCACCTATTAGGTACAGTGTATTCATGTTCCACATGAATCTCCAGAATGCTCTGAGCAATCACTAAGAAGAATGAGCAAACGCATTTAAAGGAAAGAAACAACAGATGCTTGTTCATGCTCTGGGCCACCATGCCATTTTTTCTCAATACCCAGGGCATTCCAGGCTCCCAACGAATCTTTCATATGAGCTGAAAGAAAGCTGGATGATGAAAGTTAACCTCAAATAGCACCATACTCTGAATCTGCAAACAAACTTTGTAACTTATATCAACATAACATAATCTATTGTCACTTTGGTACAGGGGAGAGATGAGCATCACCCAGGTTTAACTGAGATCATTCCAGTCTAATTTATTCCCTTCCAAGATCTCCCAGCCTGAAAATGTATAGGCTCTACTTCAGCCAGTGTAGTTAAAGGCATAGATAAATAACAAGTGTGTGTGTGTGTGTGTGTGTGTGTGTGTGTGTGTGTTTGTGTGTGTGTTTGTGTGTATGAGTATGTATCTGGGTAAGCTATTGCTGGCTTAACAAGCAGACAGAATATTTTGTCCACTCTTCTGTCAAGTTATTCATATATTTGTACTTCATAGCCAGAAGTTTTATAGATTTTGAAATTATATATATTTAGATACTTTTCTACAAATATACAAATTAAATAATTTATTTTCTGCCAGTTAGCATTAATAGCAAATTATTTTTATGGAAGCTGTGTTTACCAAGTACACTTTTAACCAAAGAACTGGATGTATGTAGGAAAGATAAGTACTTACAAGCACTGTACTAAGTTGGGGAAGTAAAGACAGGAGGATCTCTGTGGCATGCTGACAAACCAACTTAGCTTGCTCTTCAAATTCCAGGCCAAACAGAGTCAGAATCAAAAGTAAACAAAGGTGGATGGCACCTAAGGAATGACCTCGAGGTTGCCCTTTCACCTCTACATAAATGTGCATACATGTGCACGTGCTTTGGACTGGCTGGTTTTGTATGTCAACTTGACACAAGTTAGAACCATCAAAAAGGAAGGACCCTCAATTAAGAAAATACCTTCATAAAATCCAGCCTCTTGGGAGTGGTGCCATCCCTGAGCAGCCTGAGCAAGTCATGGGAGCGAACAAGTAAGCAACATCCATCCATGCCTGATCATCAACTGCTGCCTACAGAAATCTAGCCTTGCTTAAGTGCCTGATCTGACTTCCTGAGATGCTGAACTATAATCTAGCCGTGTAAGTCAAGTAAACCCTTTCCTCCTCAACTTGCTTTTTGGTCATGGTGCTTTATTGCAGCAGTACAAACCTTAAGACATGCACCTACATATATGGATCTATATACATATAACACACATGTATAGACCCAAACATTCTGGCAAACTTTTATTTTGTTGTAGTGTGAAGGAAATCTTACAACCTTGCAACTACAGAGGTTGACCTTGGCAAAAATACTCATTTACACAAAGAATTCAGTCACTTCATTTTGTCATTATTCTTAAACTTGTCAACTCTTTTTACATTTTGAATGAGCAAATTAGATGGCTTTGCATATACACATACATATGTTTGTTTACACTTAAAAGCATGTGAGTGTTACTCACACATGTGAGTCAGCTTGCTGAAGAATTGAATATCTGGTTGGTTCTTGGAAATAATTCTTTTGATTAGAATTCTGCCATTAAAATTATTGTAGTTTTTAAGTTCCTTTTGTGCAGACACTCTTTCTTGTTTCTTTTATTTTGGGACATTTCAGTCACAAAATTTACTCACATATTTTACTGCTCCTGATAGTCTTAACTAAAGTAGGCACTAAGCACAGACTGGCATCCTTGCCAAGGTGTAGTCCACCATTTGTTGAAATGACTCATCTTGGTTAAGCCAGCAGTGGTAGGGGCAGCTTGGATTCTTGCCTTCTGCACAGAACTGTACTAGCATCACACTGCAAGAAGAGAAGGGCTTTCCTTATTTAAATACTTAAGAATTGTATTCTGTTTCTACTTCCCTTGAAAGCATTAGGTGCTACAAGGCTAGAGATGAGCTGCTGATCACCACTACCCCCTTCCTGAATATCTAGCTTAGGAACCAAGGTTGCTCACTTTCTGCTATCTCATTGAAATCATCCCAGCCATGTCAGAATACAAAGGGAAGGGAAGGCCTTTAACAGTGTGGCTTCTGTTTGTTTTCTTCAGAGGAGCTTTATTAACAGTGTGTGAAATCTTAGAGTATATAGGAATTTATATGCATTCCATTTCTTGGTTCTGAATCTAGAATAAAGCAAACAAAATTCTACTAGTTGTTAAAAGGTCTATTTTTAAAAGGTACTACAACACAGTTATCTTAAAATGTAGTGAAATAAAGCCAAATATATTTTGCATTATCTTTCCATATTTGCATGCTTTACTCAATATTATTTTAATCCCAGCCACTGGAATCAGATATTTAAAGGCATTTTTGTACAAATACTGTATGCTAGTCTTAGCTTCCTTAACCCTTTGTGTGTTTTCCAGATATGAGCACATTTTTATTACTAAGAAATACTTGTCAAGAATTTAGAGCTAAATCAATCACCGTGATATACAACCGACCTTCTAGAATGAGAAAAGCTACTATAGGAGGACCACAAGTTCTAGACCAGCCTGGGCTACATAAGAAATTCCAGGCAAACCTGCACTACATGCCACCTGTCTTTAAATTTTTTACTTAGAAAATCTTGAAAAAAAAATGTTTTATAAATCAGAAAAAGTTCTTTCAACGTCAAAACAGAAAGGACCCCAAATGATCTCCAGGAGAGTGGGAAAGTATTTTGTCTACTTTAATACTTTATGTAAATGTTTGTATTATGCTACTTGTGATGTTTTAATAAGGAAGAAAAATGTCACAAGTCTTTGAAGTATTAGCCAATTAAATTTTTTAGAAAAATATTCCCATAACTTCAAACGAGTGTAATAACTTTCACACGTCACTGTCTGGAGGGGGAGACATGACCATAACGAAGTGATGAGCTGCTCTTCAGAAGTCTCCCCAGGGACCACCATAGTCTCTGAAGCTAAGGACATGATAACGCTATTTGATTGTGACACTGTGGAGAAGACAGTGCATGGATCTGAATGGACACCATGTGAAACTCCTTCCTTTCTTCCAGTCACACTCTTACACACATACACATTCATCTACACACATTTTCTCACACAGTCACCCTCTTACACACATACACACTCATATACACACATATACACTCATATACACACATACACACTCATATACACACATACACACTCATATACACATACATACACACTCACATACACACAGCATAAGTATGGGATAGGTTAAGAAGAACCTATAGTGAGCCCTGAGGGTCAACGAGATGGCTCAGTAGGTGAACATACTGTCACCTAAGCCTGGTGGCCTATTTTCAGTCTCTGGAACTAATGGAAGGAAAGAACTAACTCCAGAAACATTGTCCTTTGAAACTCACATGCATGCCATAGAACACACATACACTGTCTCTCTTTCCCATCCTTCTCTTGCTCTCTCTGGAAAATAATAAATTAAAATTAAAGGTAATAGTGGACACTAACATACTAACAGACTTCAGCATTCCCCTTACTGTGCTAACTCAGAGACTCCAGGCATCTCTCCAACCAGTGTAGACAGCCATCTTGAACTCCCAATAGACAGCTCTAAGTCCCAGCACCAAGGAGCATGCCCTATGGCTCACTTAATTCCAGCCACTTCACTGAGAAGCAAAGGCTTCTCACTGTGTGTGAAAATGTGTGTATATGAGTGTTTATGTGTGTGAACATATGTGTGAGTGGGTATGTGTATGCATGTCCATATACACTGTATTAGAGAAGATAATATCCAATACCTTCTAAAGCAACACTGCTGAAGATAAAATGTGAACAATATATGCAATCCTAAGACTTTCTAGATGCTACATCTCAAGTAAGGCAAAATAAGTGAAATCAATTTACATAATATACTTTATCTAGCACAATATGTCAAACGTCATTTTTAACATATACAGTATATACAGAGCTACCAATGAAAGTCGTTCTTATTCAGCACTGTGTCAGTGAGAATGGATACAGATTTTTCAGATTGCCCACCTTTCAGCTACTCAAGAACTATGTGGGTTCCACTACCTAGGTCATGGCTAGCTATTAGCACAGAGATGCCTCACGTGAATTGCTACCTTCTGACATTTCAGCTCTTCAACAGCATGTGTTTCATTTTGCAGAAGAAAGCCATGTGTGTAACTACTTTAACGCAGACTGTAAGCCACACAAATGCACACACGTATAAAAATGTGCAAACAAAATTCAAATGTAGCCATTGATGACCTGTCTATTTCCTTCTAAATTATCCTGGAAAATAAAATGAAGTATTTCCTTCTTCTGATGCTTTCTGAAAGCACACATGTCTTAAGTGGTTGGTGTTGTCGGAGCCGCTGGCTCATGGCTCTGGATGGCTGCTATACTCATGGTAATCACTTGACAAAATGCCAGTAATGGCCACCTACCACATCTGAAAAGCTGACCTTGTAACAATAGCCACATTCTCTCGTTGTTTCTGCTGACATACTCTCAACCCAGAAATTGTTTTTAAAATGAAAGGATAACCAAGTACTTTTGGTTTGTTAAATTATCCTTTAGTGCCAATGAGGGCAAAACATCAAAGAAATGAATATACAATTGGAAGCATCCTTGAATGTTGACATTTGAGCTACAGGCATGTAATACTTGGAGACAGTAATCTAAGATGACGAGGGTATCTAAATGAACAGGGCTAAAGGTCCTTGCATTACTGTATTACTGAACTAATTTAAGTTCAATTTAATTTTTGAAACCTGAGAAATTTATCTCATTTCTACCACACTAAAAATATTTTTGCTGAAATGAAACTTTGTAACAAAGAATCTAAGATCCTCTCCATCAATTAGTAAATGCTAAGATACCATTTAATACTTAAAACAGGGATCAAGTTAACAGATATCGCTCTAGTTGGTGGGTAAGTTGATCGTTGGCACTGAATTCATCAGCTTACATAAAACTCAGTATGCACTTTCTAGCTGGTATGAGGTACTGCTGGCCCTGCATTCCAGCTCAGCACATGCTCTTACAATCTTCTCTGCCTGGTGGCAACATTTCTGATGAGTTACTCCTTGACCTTGGGGGAAAAATAGCTAGGGTTCATTGTGATCTACCTATCTTGTTATAGAGTCAGCCCCTGATTACCTCTGCTCCCTAAACCTGGTGTAATGCACAGCAGGTCCATGGTGGAAGACTAAGAAAGGCATTAAACTGCAGTATTTTGTGTGCATTTCTAGCTTTAACTTCCAAGAAGTATTTCCCATGATTGACTACACAAGGATTTGTAAACTAACAAGCAAGGACCAAAGTGTCAAGTTTATATTCAGCACAGTTGGGGACAATGTATCTTCATGGTTCTAGTACTCTCAGAGGAAATGTCAGACAAAAATTTGAGTCTGGGTCAGGTAAATCAATCCCACAGCTGATGTTCATATCTGCTCCTCATCTAATTATAAAGCTAATAACCACACCATTGCCTCTTCATCTCAACAAATGGTAGTATAAGCATTAGCGATCACAGCTAGCATTGCCATGTGACCACTTTTTGTCTTGGGAAACAATTCAGTGAAGAAAGTCTGGTTTAGAGATGCAGAAGTGGGAAAATGTTGGTTGGGGTGATAGGTCACTTGTTCAAAATGAATAGCGATTAAATCAATGAGAAAGTCACCAATGACTGGCTCTGTCCTACCTCAGAGCACCCACTTAGCCACCCACATATGTCCCTTCCTGCTAAAGCAATGCTTTTCCAAGGGAAGTCTTCAAGAGTCATTCATGGTTGCTTGACACTGGAACTATTTTAATAATAAGCTGATCTAGTTTTCCTTTTGTACTATGTGGACATTGTCTCAATGACATGAGAGTATTAGTGAGTAAAAGTCTTGGAACCATACTACAAATTAAGGTGTCACCTTCTCTGTGGATAGTTGCTATATTCTTTACTACAGTGAATATAAAGAGGGAAAAGGTAAGCAACAGCAAAAATGATAACTTGTTAAATCTTGCAGCTTTAATGCCTAGCTTCTGATCATTGAGAGGAAATGCAAAGTGGGCATGAAATACTTTCAGATATGTTGAGATATCATCTTCGTATTCAAATATAATTGCTGTGGCATGAGTCATGCTAGACACTTTTTACACACTAAAAAAAAAAAAAAAAAACATGTTTACTTGAAAGACCAACTGGCCAACTAACTTTGATAATTCAAATATGGAAATCTGACAAATACTTTATTGAAAATAATTGAAGTAAGTTCAATACTTCAAGGGGAAAAAATTTCTGGCAATGATGAAATTCAAATATTCCGAGGATTGTAGAAGTTTGGGAGGAAGCTGCATCTGCTGCTGTAAGGTTGACAACTTCCCAATTCGAGAAATTCTTTTCTAATGAAAGGGCTGATGATATTAACAAAAACAATTTTTATTGTTAAAAATGAACTGTATCCGCATTTAGAATATTTGTAGTGCTGAGAGAACCAATATTTTCCAAGAGGAAAAATGCACGATCATATATAATCTTACACAGGCTAAAAATCTATACAAACCATGTCACCCACCATAGATTTTGTGTAATGAATGAGTCACTCAGTTTTTTCACTGCTCTTAGATTGCATACTATGACTGACTCAAGAAACAATCTGTTGTTGAGTTTCTACGCTTGTTATAGCAAAGTCAATGAATGGTGCTCAACTCAGAGTCACACAGACAACCCGAATTAAACTCAGAGGAAGTCGTGAATAATAGGAAGTAATTTGTTTCAAAGAAGGGAGGTCTGGCAGGGGTTGGAGGTAGATGTGGGCAATAGCCAGAATCTTATATGCACATGCATGAAACTGTGAAAGAATAACGTTTGTTCATAAAGCAAACATGCTTCTATCTTAGTTTAAAAGGATGTGATTTTTTTCTGGGTCACTTTCCTCATGGCTGTAATCAAATACCCAACAAGAAGCAATTTAAAGAGAGAAGGGCTTATTGTAGCTAACATCTTAAGGGATTATTGCACCATAGCAGGGAAGATGGTAACAAGCGTGGGAAGCCTACTAGTCACCTCCCTTCCTCAACATAAGAAATGTCCTGAGCTTCCATCAGCCCTGACGTTTAACTACCTCTCACTACATTTTTCTGAAATTTTTTTTCTTACTATTACACTATATGTAAAATAACTATGACTGTTTCATAAATGAATTTCTAGATAAATATTTTTGATTTCTACATTCTAATGTAGATTAATGCATTGATAGTTATAGCAACCATTTCCTGAAGGTCTTCAGGTCTTCAGAACAAAATATTTGAGAATCTTTGGTATTACCTTTCTTAATTCCAGAATAGCAAAGCAGTTTGGTGACATAAATAACAGGGAAATTCTTCTATACCTTCTTTAAAAGAAATGATTTCCTCTGATTCACATGAAAATTATAGCTCAAACCCTTATTTTCCATTAGGCAAAGACTGGGGCACATGGTACACATAAGTCTACCAGTCCAGCCAGAATATACCCCTGAAAGGAATGAGCTAAGATTCAATGCTTTTTCATTCTGTGACTTCCACCAAAGTACTTCCTTTTGTTAAAAAAAAAAAATACCTACCCATATTCTGCATACAAATACATTTCTCCTCATGAATCCAGATACAAATTGCAAGGAACAACAGGTGAATCTGCTTGTCAAGCCACAAAAATTGCATCAAATAACTGTTCCATTTGTGTACCCACATTAGTTTATGGATGGGCTTTGTAGTAGAGTTTTATGCAGATCATGAAGAATAAGGTTCATAGCTACATGGACTTCCATGTGCTCAGTACAAGCTTAATTCAGAGTATTTGCAGGAAGTAGCCTCGTCAACATGCAAACACTTACTATTTTCTCCTATCCTTCCTAAATGCCTCCACTATAACTGATGAGATATTTTATAAAATAATTTTTATTTTAAATTTTGCTTTATATTTTTATAATCAACTTTGTCATTTTCCCTCCCTCCCTTCCTTTCCTTCCTTTCTTCCTTCCTTCTTTCTTCATTGGTTTCTAATTATTTTACAGTTACACAATTAAAAAAAAAATCAAACAGAGCTATGCTAGGTCAAATTGTAGTGCCAACCTCTTAGATGTATGTTGTGGACTTTTCTGTCAAATGAATAGACATAAGCTGAGCGAGATTTGAAAGTCATCTTTTACCAGGAGATTTCAATAGAATCTATGTTGTGCCTGTGTGTAACTAATTAAAAAATGTCTTCTAAAAAATTAATTAGACTAATCTTTGACACACTGGTACTTAATGTTCACAATCCAACTTAATTTTCTTTGGATCAATTTGAGTAGTACTGAGCAGCAAGAGACAAAAGGCTGACTTAGATAATTTTTCCCTACTCAAGATAAAGTGTATTAATCTTTTCTCTTTGCCTGGAATTAATTTCAGCATGGGGGTGTTTCAAGACCTAATGAGTTCCTCACTATGGGAAGCTTTTGCTGGCACACAGCTCTAGTTTCACATTGTCCTTCATAAAAGATTTTAATCTTAAGAAAATTTAAAAAAAAAGAAAGAAAGAAAATTTAAGATACATAAATCTGATACTTAGTGAGCAAATGAGACTTTCATTAGTTTTATACTTGCGTTTTCCTTAAAAACAGATGAGAGGCTAGAGAGATGACTCAACAGTTACGATAATTTGCTCTGCAATCACGAGGACCAGCGTTCAGATCTCAACACCCGAGGACCAGTGTTCAGATCTCAACACCTGAATAACAAGCTGTGCTTTCCTGTAAATAAAAGGAGGACCATTGTGGCCTGCTGGCTTCAGCCTAAAGGAAGAGCCCCAGAAGGACGAGAGGAGTGTAATAAAGGATTCTTCTAGCCTCCACTCCTTCACATTGGTACATGGACCCCTCTCACATTTGAATAAACAGATAGATAAATATCTGTTTTAAAGAATACAAAATGGGATAATCAGTGTTTTCCATAATGGTTTTTGGGGAAAGGCCCCTATTTTTTTTCTGGTGTGTTGAGTTTTTGACATACATAAGATTTGAATTCTAGAACATACTACTACAAAATAAACACTACTATCAAGGTAAAATGAGGCCTTCTGCCCTGCTTTCAGGTGGGTTTAAAGTTGATGCTGATGATCACACTGATTTGTTTGCTCATGTAACAACTGCTTCTACAAGCAGCATGAGCTGTCGTTCTGTGCATCTGGGCTATTATAGTCTACCAGTTCCCTATCTTTGTCAGGCATACCTTTACAGTGAAGAGACAATAAATAAATAGTACATCAGACAGAGGGGATGCTACACAGAACACTCTGAAGTAAAGAGCAAGAGAGTATGATTTCAGGTGGAAGGCTCAATAGGACATGGACATGAATAACATAATGTCATTCCATTTCATGTTTGCCTATGTCCTATTAAGGTAGAGGGGACCACTTGTTCCAATCATGTGTAATGCGTATCATGGGTTCTCATTTCTTCCAAATTCACCACCGCAAAGGACAATGAAATCTCTGGTTTGATTAATATCTTTTGTTGTTGTTGTTGTTGCTGCTGCTGCTGCTGCTTTCCTTTAAATGATCCATTCAAACTGCACATGTTAGTATTTGAGGTAATTCCTTTAGTACACAAAAATTTGCCTCCTTCAGCTTTTTATTGACACCATGTGCCTAAGATAGGCCATCAAAAGTTAACAAAGTGTTTCTCTGTGGCAGGCTGTAGTAAGATGCTGACTAATACATCCAACGTGAATCCTGGCTAGAAGTTTCCCCAGAAGCTAGTTAAAGAGATAGTACTCATTTTATTGTATGCATGTGTAATAGTGCCTGAGTGTATCACACGTGCGCAGGTGCCATGGATGTCAGAAAAGGGTAAAGGATCCCATGGGAGCTTGAGTTATAGAGGGTCTAAGCTGCTAGATGTGGATGCCAGAACCTAAATTCAGGGCCTCTATATGACCAGTAAATGCTCTCAACTTCTGAACCTTCTCTCTAGCCCAAGAGATGATATTTTTATTTGATGTCCTAACACTAAATTTTAACTTCTACTCACACAAGAAATTCTGAGTTTCTGAGTTAGGCAACCTAGAATTTAAGTTAGCTGACCTATAATTTAAATAAAAATATAAAGAGAGAAAGTTATCATTTTCTGTTCCCACCTACTGCTCATGTGGGAATGTTGCTTTTCAGTATCCTGTAGGCTGTAGCAGACCAAAGAATAGGATTGATGACTGTAATTCACAGTGACTTGGGAGGCAGCCACTTTCAGGTTCGAGAGTGAAGAGAATTGTCTGCATTCTGTTCTGCACATGCTGGGTGTTCCACAGGGACCAGAAGTCAGTAATACAAGAGATGGATGTACCAATACATTAGACACTGGTATTTAATCACTGCCCATGAGATGCAGACAGGAGCAGGGCCACTTCTTTGTGGAAGAAGAATGGAAGACACTAAAGCCATCTTAGAATCCGTATATCATCCAAAGTAGAACTTTTATTAAAGCTGTGAATCTCAGTCAAGGTGAGCCATCTGTGAGATACTTCAACACAGTGATTCCTTGAACACTGCCTGGTCTCCTCTGAGTCTTCTGCAATTGGAGGTAACCAGGGACCAAAGCAAGGACAAGCATGCAAAGTACTTAGCCTAAGAGTAGCAGGGAGAAACAAGGCCCCAAAAAGTCATTAGTGACTCTTCATCGTCAGTTAAAGCTCTCCATAAACTCATGCATCTGTGTGGAATATGTGATCATGTATGTATGTATGTATGTATGTATGTATGTATGTACATATGAATGCATGCATTATACAGGAAATACAAGAGTGTGTTCTAAGTGTCTATTTATTTCCTCATCCCATGGTTTGCAGCAGTATTTTTAATAAGGCTAGGGATAATATTTTACCATGTAGCTAATTTCCAAATACATGAAAATTATTAGTCTATCAGAATACCAGTTTTTAAAAACATAATTATGGCATGTACTTTAAGAAAACAAAAAAAAATAGCAAAGTAGTTCAACTGTAATAACACGTTTAATTTCAATAATGCCAGAGTATGGGTTCCTAGAATGTACTACAGGGCGGGGATGGTGCATGCTGACAGACACAAGGGTTAACTGCCCTATGAGGAGTTATCTTCTTCTAGTAAATCTTAAGAACCAATGAGCAAGGCTGAGAATTCAATTAGAGGAGAGAAAAGTTATGATTAAACAGTTTTCAATGTGGAGCCAATATCAAAATGCATCTGAAGCCAGGCCAGAAAGTTCAAATCACTGTGGTGGGCATTTTAGATAACCCAGGTGAAGGAAGTTGAAGAGAAAAGTAAAGGATTGATTGGCACTGGGGCAGAGGGCTCCCAACATCCTCTGGGATCCTTTCTTCCCTTCCCCTCCCTTCCCTTCCCTTCCCTTCCCTTCCCTTCCCCTCCCCCCCCCCCCCCCCCTCCCCCCCCCTCCCCTCTCCCCCCCTCCCCTCCCCTCCCCTCCCCTTCCCTTCCCTTCCGTTTCCATCCCCACTCTTAAACACTGTCTGCAGCTCTCTTTACTAACCTGCTTTATCTCAATACATGGATTGCAGAGCTTTAGATTTCTGCTACTCCAATCATCAAGCACCTAGAATAATATTGTTAGCCATGCAAAGGGAGAAGAAAGTGATGCTGGAAATGAAGTGGAGAAGAATGTTGGAAAAGAGATATTGATGGAGACGCACATAGTGTAGCTGGGTCACTCCTAGGACAAGGTTCCAAGGACCTTAGACATTGGATGCCCCTTTCTCTTAACTCTAACCTGTAAATTCTCTCAGCAAGAAAAATCTTTGAAAAACACTCACGTTTCAGAAACACAAACTATTTACTATTTATATGTGATTATTCTATATTACAATAACCATATGAATTGTTAAATAACTTTAGGCTCCCTTTGCTGTCATCAGCTTCTGTGGTACATCTATTTAAAACTGCTGGAGTTTACGCTCTCAGAGAACATGTTATTCTGAGACATCTGACCTCGCCGTAATTTCCTTGGCTTTAGTTGAAATTATGATGGTGCAATATTCTAGAAAATTGCCTATTCAGAAAACAGAAGAATTCATGTTCTCTCATTTCTCATTCTTAATCAACTGAAAATAAAAGGCTATATTAAGAACTCGTGGTTGTTGCTAACCAGCTGCTTCATCCTGGATGGTGACTTCATGCCTCCAGGCCTCGCCATCTTCCTCTGTCAATGATCTTCTAGAATAAAAGTCCATTTGTCTTGGGGTAAATGAAAGCTGAGCTTCTGAATAGTGTATTCCAAGTTGCTAATAGTCTAGGAGGGCTTGTAAGGTGCTGTATATTCTAGAACTTCCACTCAAGGCCTCTGTTTCTTTAATAAGCATGTTAATGTAAATGGCTCAATATAGGTGTGTTTTTTCATTACAGATAAATAGGATTTACAAGACCCTGAAAGCACTTGAGAAGTCTTCAAATGTCACAACCAACTGATATTTCAAAGAAAACAAAATAGATGGTTCTAGAAAGTCCATGCTGTTTCTTCATTGAATTTTAGGTGAGTGCTTAAGACAAAGATATTAATCTAATCTTCCAACGTGCTTTTCCTCTTTGCATAAGAATGGGGTTAAAGAGTATCAATAGATTTCATTCAATTGTACATTCAGGGAGTTCCCAGCTGAAGGCTTCATTTCTTCACTTTTTGCTTTCTTTCTATTAACAGAAACTATCTGACTGAATTTGTGCAGGAGATGGCTTATGTTGGGAACAAAAACCCATGATATTTTATTCTATTCTAAAAGCTATCTAAAACTTTTAGATATAGAAAATATATTTAATATCAGAGTATTAAGTCAGGATGAAGTAACAGATAACCAGGTCATAATGACACAAACCAAAAGGGAAGTAGTTGGCGGTTAGATTGGCTTCTTAGCAAGTCAATGTGTGAGGGAAGTAATTTTAGAAGCTTCCTGTTGGGGGATTTTATAATGTCTAAATTAGAAGTATGGAGCAATTAAAGTCAGGTACACTAAATATTACAGTGTTACATGATGGCTACATGCAATGAAACACACACACACACACACACACCAAAGGTTTGTTTTGCCTAACTATAAAATAAATAAACAAATCAGTGTTGGATTATCAAATATAATTACCCTTCAATGCTACAAAAGAGAGTGATAGCAAGTTAGTTATATAGAGTTTTCCTGAAATGTGCTGTTGTTACTCTTAGGACAGAGGAGAATCAAAAAGTTGAGTGGCGGTCATACTGTGAATTCCCACTTCAGCCTAAGACTAGCTTTCAAAGTAGTATTACTTGTTTCATTATCTACTTTAAAGAATGACCATGTCCAGAACATCAGAATAGAGTTGTGTTCAGTTCTTAGCTAAACAAGGCAACTGACAGAGCAGCTGTCACCTTCCAGGTCTAATCCAATAGGCACTCAAGCTTCCTTTCCACATTAAAAGTTATGCAAGTGGAAACTGTTGAATCAGTTTAAAGTAGTAAAAATATAATGTAAGTTAAAGTGTCATTATGACATGTCTGAAAACAACGTTAGTTAAAATTCAGATTTAGATTCATCATCCACTCTACATAAATGAAATAAATGATCAAAATTGAATGTGCGCTAAAATGACTGCTCTTAGATGCCAAGATACCCTTTGTTCTTTTGATTAATTTCAAAATAAGAACAAGAGATTCTCTCATAGCCTTAAGTGTGTGTAAGTTTTCTTTACTGGGATTGATTGTAGAACTAAAGTAGTGATTTCCTTTATTTTCAAGAGATTTGTTTGCTATAATTCCCAAGAGCTAAACTGAGTACATTTCAGAAATCTTAGTAAATCAATTTGCCTCATGTAGCCATTATTCTAGAAAAGAAAATAGAAATGAGAACTGTGTTTCTGGGCTCTTTATTCTGCTGTTGAGTTTGGCCATGTCCATCTTTATTTGCAGGGCCATTACTGGTTTTATCCAGGACTATCTACAGTAGGGACTAATGCCCCTTGGGCCATATTTTATTCATCATTGCCACCAGCTTCCCCAAGTGACTTTTAACTCTGACACTCAGTGACTCTTTGTCCTTAAGAAGTCTGAATGCCAGTGCCTCCGGCTTCTTACTACTACTGTGTATCTTGAAGTTGCTTCACAGGCCCCAGCTGTGGTAGTCTGAATGGGAATGGTCCCAAAAGCTCATAGATTTAAATGTTTAGTCCATACTTGATGAGACTGGCTGGGAAGGATTAGGAAGTGTGGCCTTGTTGGAGGGGGTGTGTCACTGTCACATGAGGCAAGCTTGAAAGTTCAAGGCCCCACACCATCCCAGTTTCTCTCTTGGCTTCTTGGTTGTCTAAACATGTAGGTTCTCAGCTATTGCCCCAGCTATATATCTGTCTGCCTACCTGCCTGCTGTCATGTTTCCTACCCTGGTCATAGACTCTAACCTTCTGGAACAATGAGAACCTAAATCACATGTCTTCTTTTATAAATTGCCTTGGTTGTGATGTCTCCGCACACCAGTAGAGAATCCCAGTGATGCCAGCTTAGTTTTCCAAATCGCCTTTCTTTTCTGTACTATCCCACAGGATTGCATTCCCTTTTAAATACTTATTTTTTCTTTTTTGGCTAAGTTACAACTAATCCATCTATGTTTTATTATTTTCTTTTATAAATTTAAGAGAAATAACTTGCCTTCCCAAGAAAACAAATGATTCCCAAGATTACTTTGTTCTTTTGTTTTTCTCTTAACTTTTGCATGCTTTGAATTAAGACACTGAGATATATATATATTAAAGACACAAAATGACAGCGATAGCAATAGCATGGCCTGTTATAAAAACTCACAAGGTGCTTGCTGTCAATCAAGAAAGAGAAGATCACCAATATTCTGAGAAGAACAACGCTTCCAGTCCCTGTTCTCTCAGCAGAAACTAAATCCTAGTTTATATCGCTGCTGGCCAGTCTTGCTTGTTCATCAATAGAATTGTACAGTGTGTCCTATGGTTATAAATCATTCCTCTAAAAATGAAAATAATTTCTATTTTATAGCAATTTTTGCTTTCCATCAACACTGAGGAAGAAGGAACAAGCTTTTCCTATATCCTGCTTGCTCACACTTGTGGCCTCCTCAGATATCAACACGTGCCACCCCAGTCAGAAGTTTATTACAAGCAATCAATCACTGGGAATAGAGGGGGTGCCAATATTGGGGTGTAAGGTGAATATATAAATTAACTAATTAAAAATCAATCTATGTACATTGACTCACCACAACAGTTCATTCTGTGCATTAATGAACATTTGAACTTTTTGACAGGAACGTGAAACATGATGCACCATTGCTGGATCACTTAGTTTCACTGCCCTAAAAATCTTCCCTGCATACTAGATCCACTGATATTTTTAGTAGACCCAGAGTTTTGCAGTTTCAGGATTGTCGTGTTAGATTCATAAGGTGCACAGCCTTTTTAGACTGCCCTGCTTCACTCAGTGATGGGCATCTATGTTTCTTCTGATCCTTTCCTGCCTAGTTTCAGTTTCAGTCTGAGTCATACTTCACGGCTTAGAGGGAACACATTGTATATGTCTATTCACAACTACAAATAAAGCCGATGTAAACATCTCTGTGCAAGCTTTTGTGGGACTGTGGCATTTCATTTCAGTTGGGTAAATACCAAGAAACAAAGTGAACGGATTGCAGAAGCATGTGTTTAGCATGGTAAGAGGGTGTTCCCACTTTGCATCTCTACCAGCAATAAGCAGGTAGCCTGCTGCTTCCTTCTCTCAAGAGCACTTGTGGTTGTTATTGGTTTGAATCTCAGTCATTCCAGTGGATGTGTAGCTTGGGTCTTAATTAGCAGCTCTCTAACAGCCAATAGCATGGAATATCCTTACGTGTGCCCCCTTAACGTCTGTATGTTGTCTTCCATGAGATTGCCATTTGGATCTCTAAACCACTTTTGAGTTGGGTTGTTTGTATTCTAATTATTCTGTCTTATAAATTCTTTGTACATTTTATATCTTTTATAGATCTTTTCTAAGCTGTGTTTCTCTTGTCTTGAAGAATAGCGTGTAGGAACAATGACAAAAAACAATTTCCTGCATCTAAAACCATATTCCTAGCTATACAATATTGCATGAATTTGTGGCTATTAAAAAGAAATGTTATTGTCTTTCCCATTTTCCATTCCAAACTAATGGAAAGATTGTTTTAAGTTCTGAAGAATACTCTAAATAAGATTTTGTTTATTTAATGTTAGGTTATCATCAGCATCACCATGTTTGACATAGGAACATCATTGTAGGCACAGCCTCATCTAGAGTTAGTTTCATGATTGCTTATTCCTAGATTTTCACCTTAAATTTTCTTATGATCTGAACATTTCACATTTCCTATAATAAATACTGAATATGTTGAAAATCAAATGGTCAAGAGGCCAATGTCTGTGTTACTTAAAAGGCAAACCTTTTGCCCTGTCTGCCAGCCTAGCCCCTCTCACAGGCTCTTCTGGTATTAAAACGTCTGCTTACTTGATCATTCCAGTGCCTAACTTCATTTGTTAAATGGAAGGACCCTGCTGTTCTCATTTCCTTCTCATTTATTTATGTAGACATTTTCTTTTCTGTCTTATCTCAGAGGCTATCGCAACTGCCCATCTCTCCATTTTAATGTACTGTGGTTATCCTCGAAAAGACACACTGTCCCTTCTACCAATATTTTTCATCTATTCAGCCAATGTTAATGTTGACTCTGAACTCTCTAATTTAGAATCCTTTCAGACAATGTCCTCACGGACAGAACAGAAGTGCTTGGACCCTCTTGTACTCCTGCAGCTGAAAGGCACAGGGCTGAGTAGTTTTTATAGCTTAAAAAGCAGTACATAACTGATATTCCTAAAACAAATCTTTTCTTTGGTTTGGTACCGTACTGAAAACTGTATAAATCACAAGCATTTATCTCCAGATTATAGAAATGAGATTTTTTTATAATTATTTTTTAAAAATCGACTGAGAAAGAAAACATGTTCACTAGTAAAATATGCTACATAATACATAAGTCTAAAGAATTGGCCAGGAGGACACAATTGGGCAACGGTGTAGATACTTGGCTTTGGAATGATTGGTACACATACATGAGAGAAGGCTACAAAAATGTCCTTACTGACTTCATCAAGTTCCCTAGAGTGGGAAACAGCCATCAACAAAGATCACTTGGGCCAACCAGATGGTCTTGATGTCATTGGATGAGAGGAGTAGGGAAGATAAAGGTGCTAGTTTTTAGGCTGAAGAACAAATTTTGATGTAAATTTGAAACCACTGTTTCCAAAAGCAGATCAGGGAAATGTTCTAAAAATGGTACAGTCTATAGTGTAATGATATTGAATCAAAAAGTATGTGTGTAGGTGATCTTTCGGTGCAGAAATCATCCTTTATCTATATTTGTAACCCTATAAACTAGCATAGGGTTTACACTGTAGAAGGTAGCACACTATAGGTAGTTTCTGGATAAGTGTCACATGGTTGGTGAAGATGACCAAGTAGTGCTGGACAATACATCTCCTAGATTCAACTTCATCTTCTTTTCCCTTTCTTTTATTTGCATTTTAAATGTTATCACTTTTCCCGGTTTCCCCTCTGCAACCCCCCCCCATCCCATCCCCCATTACCCTGCTTCTGTAAGGGTGCTCCCCCATCAACCTACCCACCCCCACCTCATTGCCCTAGCATTCCTCTACATTGAGGCATCAAGCCTTCATAGGACCAAGGGCCTTTTCTCACATTGATACCAGGTAAGCCTCCCTCAGCTCCTTCAGTCCTTCCCCTAACTCCTCCATTGGGGTTCCTATGCTCAGTCCGATGGTTGGCTGTGAGCTTCCACATCTCTGTTGGTCAGGATCTGGCAAAGCCTTTCAGGAGGCAGCTGTATCAGGCTCCTGTCAGCAAACATTTCTTGGCATCTGCAATAGTGTCTGGATTTGGTGTCTACATGTGGGATGGATCCCCAGGAGAGGCAGTCTCTGGGTGGCCTTTCTTTCAGTCTCTGCTCCACTCTTTGTCCCTGTATTTCCTTTAGACAGGAGCAATTCTGGGCTAAAATTTTGGAGACGGATAGGTGGCCCCATCCCTCAACTGGGGAGCTATGACTAACCTCTGGATATGGTCTTGACAGGTTCTTCCCCTACGCACACACTTTGTGGGGTATTTCAGCTAATGTCATCCCTGTGAGGTCCTGGGAGGTTCTTGCTTTCATGGCATCTGGGGCTTTCTGCTTGCTACCCCTAGTTCCCCATCCCCCATTGCTACACACCTCTGTTCAATTTCCCTCTGTACATCTCCTCCATCTCCTCCCATACGTGATTCTGCCCCTTTTTCTCCTCTCCCCCTCTTCTCTTCCTCCCAAGTCGCTCCCACCCACTACTTCCCTTGATTATTTTGTTCCTCCTTCTAAGTAGGACTGATGCATCCACTCTTTGGTCTTCCTTCCTCTTGAGCTCCATGTGGTAAATGAGTTGTAATGTGAGTATTCCATACTCTTTGCCTAATACACACTCATCAGTGAATACATACCATGTATGGTCTTTTGTGACTGAGTTATCTCACTCAGGACGGTCTTTTCTTTTCTCTTCTTTTTGTTTTTTGTTTTGTTTTGTTTTGTTTTGTTTTTGTTTGTTTGTTTTTTGAGACAGGGTTTCTCTGGATAGCCCTGGCTGTCCTGAAACTCATTCTGTAGACCAGGCTGGCCTTGAACTCAGAAATCCCCCTGCCTCTGCCTCCCAAGCGCTAGGATTAAAGGCGTGTGCCACCACCGCCCAGCCAGGGTGATATTTTCTAGATCCTTCCATTTGCCTGTGAATTTCATGAAATCATTGTGTTTGATAACTGAGTAATATTCCATTGTGTAAATATACCACATTTTCTCCATCCATACCTCTGTTGAGGGACATCTGGGTTCTTTCCAGCTCCTGGCTATTATAAATAAGGCTGCTATGAATATAGTGGAGCATGTGTCCTTATTATATATTGGAGCAACTTCTGGGTATATGTCCAGTAGTGGTATAGCTGGGTCCTCAAGTAGTAATATGTCCAGTTTTCTGATTTCCAGAGTGGTTGTACCAGCTTGCAATCCCACCAGCAATGGAGGAGTGTTCCTCTTTCTCCACATCCTCACCAGCAGATGCTGGTGAGGATGTGGAGAAAGAGG
>JADRCD010226915.1:43688-54057 GCA_019843815.1 Montemys delectorum
AGAGAGAGAGAGAGAGAGAGAGAGAGAGAGAGAGAGAGAGAGAGAGAACTAGTTCTTGGTGCTGTTCAGAGGTCTTCCCACTCTGCTCCAAGCAGGACATATAGACTCCATCCAGCCCCACCTCAGGAAATATTAGGCAGTATAGTTCATGTTTTTATTGTTGAACTTAAGGACAGGAAGTCTATAGCATTTAGATGACATAGGCTGGACTGCTATATGATAAATATCCTACTGTGTTTTGAAGTGTTCAGAGTATAGACATTGCCAGGGTTGAACAACTTTGTTAAAACATATTAAGAGCTACACTTACTACATAGCCAACACAGAGCACTGGGTACTTTCCACACGTTAGTCATTTAGTCCTCAGCTCTAGCCCATTAGATATGTCATCCTATATTGATTTAGGGATACATACCGAGTTGGGTGTTCAGAGGTTAAATGACTTAAGGCCATGCAGTCAACAACCAGAGGACTGAATTTGAGCAAGGACAGCTCAAACTCAGCTCCTGCCAAGTCACCATGCCCCTCCCTGCATCTGCAATCCTGAAAACTCTTTGTCTCCAAGGTGTGCCTACTAAAATACATGCATGTCACCTCAGCATACTGATGCGATGGTTAATTGCGGCCCATTATTCCATTCCTAGAGTGAATGACGGGCTTTATGACCCTGGGCTAGAGAGAAGATTGTGAGGTTAGGAACAAAAACAAAGAGCTCTTGGAAAGAGAAAACTATGTAGAACCCGTTTCATAAGGGACTTCTGATGAGTTAAATGAGTGTTCAGGCCAAGAACTGAGAATCTAAAAAAAGACAAACCAGCCAGGTGTGGAGGCTAATACCTGTAATCCCTGGGAGACCCAGTCAGAGGGATCAGCAGCCCAGTCTACGTGAGATCCTGTGTCTAACACGTAAGACAAAACAAAGGCCAAACCTTGTACCTGATGTTCCGTGTGTTCCAAGCATTGCAGGGGATGGAGATTGACTGCTCAAAGGGATGACATGTCTTTTCTTCCTATCAGAGAAGTTTACCCCACTGCTTGTTATTTACCACACGGGCAGAGAACCCAGGAAGTGTCCATCAGCACAGAAAGACACACAACTCACATTAGACATCACCTGCCAAAATGCAATGAGCACCTCACCTCACCCCCACTGACAGCAAGTGAGGAAGACATTTTCAGAGAGTGACTTGTTGAATCATAAATCCCTTGACCTTTTACTGCTCAAGGTCTAGCGTTTGCCTTTCAGTACTTCCATGGTGACTAGCTGGGCTCTGTCGCTTTGCAGGCTCTTATTGGGCTCAGGTTGAGCATCAGTGTCACTCTCCCAAAGTGTCAACATTTTCATTTCTTCCTGTGAGGTGTTTTTGACTGAAGAAATCTTTCCCACAAGCCCCTTTGAGTTTTCTTAGGTTTCTGAAAACACTGCACATTTTGTGAGCTGAATCAACAAAATTTATTTTGCCACAATCAGAAGTCTGAAATCATGGGGTTATCTTGGTGTACCTCCCTGTGAGAGCTTCAGGCAAGAGTCATTATGATTCTTCGGTGGTTCTCATACTTCTAGGCCTCCTTTGGTCCTGTGTCATTCAAATGTATGCCTACATATTCACATGGCTTTCTGACCATTGCATGTGTTTGTCTTCACACCTTCACTATGGTCCTTCTTGTTCCTTGGAGGCTATTCTTAATGAGTTCTGAGTTTTCTAGTAGACAAGAAATATTTTAAAGATTTATTTAATTTTATTTGTGTGTGTGTGTGTGTGTGTGTGTGTGTGCGTGCGTGCGTGCGTGTGTGTGTGTGTGTGTGTGTGTGTGTACATATGTGTGTGCACATGGGTGCCCATGAACTCCTAGAGCTGGAATTACAGGTAGTTGCAAGCCACCTCATAGGTGCTGGGAACCAAATACAGATCTCCTGAAAGAGCAGCAAACTGCTGAACTTCCTTTCTAGACTTGCGCATGACTTTTACTAGGGACATTCCTCATAGATTCTTCAAGGTTCTCCAAGAAACATAACTAATACACACAGATGTTCAAACACACATACAAAGAAAGATGTATTAGTAAGAATGGTGACTCAATTATGGAGAGCTGTCTCCCAGTTTGTAACCTAAGTGCCTGAAAAATCAGGGGAGTTGGTGATTTGAGTTCCAGCCATGTTCAGAGGAAGTGGAGACAGATGTCCCAGCTTAAAGACAAAGATAACCAGTCTCTCCTGTTCAGCCTTTGGTTCTGTTCAGGTTCTCAAGGGATTAGATGGAGAAAGTCAACATTGGTTAAAAAAAAAAAAAAAAAAAAAAAGAAGTCACATGCTTATCTCACTCAGAAATAGCCCCAACAGATACTCAGAATAATATTTGATCAAATACCTGTGCACCAGGCTTCCCAAGTAAGTAGACACACAAGTGAAAAGTCACATGTTCATGTCACTGCATATCCTCAGAACTTTCTCTTCACATTTCAGTGACATGACACCGTCAAAGGGCTACCAGTGATGGATATAGATCCTTCCCTGAGACCTGTACTGGAAGACAGAGAAGAAAAACCTTAGTGTTCTGTCAACAAAGAAAACCAAGAGAATGCATGCGCATTACGTATCCACGTGTTTATTTATATACTTTTCTTGAGAAAGAGCCTCATTCCATAGCCCAGATTGACCTCAGCTTGTAGCATTTCTTCTTTCATCAGTGACATCCTCAAATGCCAGGATTACAGGCATGTGTACCATGGCTGACTGTTTCATTTTTGTTTTAACTATATGGATTTGTAGTTTTTTTATTTTTATATTTAGCCTAACTTGCCAGGTAATGAGCTTCATTGTGGAATTTTCATAGCTTTATTTGTGGATCTACCCCCACCTCCCTTCCACTGCCCCTTGATCCCTCCTCCTTGCTGGCTTCCTTCCTCCGCCACTCAGCATCCTACCTCCCCATTCTGCGTTCATAGTGCATGTATTCCAAATTTAGTCTTCTGGTTAGTGTTGTCTGTGGATTCTTCCCAGGGAGGTTTATTGTCTTATTGGTTGATCCTTCCATTCATTTCCAGCCTTTATTTGTCTCTTCATTTTTGGTCTTGGGATTCTTGCTTAGTCCTCCCCAAATGTAGTTTATTTTCTCCTCCGAGTTAGAAGTTGTTTCAAACCATTTTATTAGCCTTCTTGGCAAGGGCCTGAGCTGACTCTTCCTTGCTTCATCCATCTGCTTGTTTGAGTCCTTGATGTGGTTGCACATCCTGTTGAGAAGTGGATCTCTGAGATGCTTTCCCTGAATTTTAGCTGTCTCTCATGGTTTCTGTATTGAGGGGCTGTGAGCCTGTGGATAGCAGATTATGATGTCCAGTTTCTATTTTCCTCACTATTTTGCTTGTTTTATATGCATTTTATATACATCCTCCTGATGAGGATTCTTTACTTGAATTTCTGTGCCCTACTACTCTTTCGGGTTAAGCCACTGGCAGCAAGAGATACAATGATTGACAGACAGGAATCTGGGCATCAAATTGAAGCAGAAGACACTTAGGCCTTTAACTTGTGTCCTCTGTGTGATTCAGGGGCAGAAGCTCTAGGGTCTAGTTGGGAGAGTAAAGATTATAGATTTGCTTTAGTGCTAAGTATGAATATTTAACTAAGGAGGTGGAGGGAAGTTGTAGGATGAAGGCACATATATGAGCTGTAGGCATGAGATCTGATAGAGAAGCCATCGTCAATATAGAAAGAATGTTGTAGGTTTAGAAAGCGAGAGACAATCATAAAAGCCTTTTCTGATGAGATGCACATTAAAACACAACTTAACGAAGGACAAAACTCTATGTGGGTACAAGATTAGTAAAAATAAGCAATTGCATGAACTATACGGTGGCATGCTTGCCATCAAAATTCCTTCCTCGGTCTCTTGATATAGTTTTCTCTTTCCCCTCAGTTTGTGTTTGTTTCCACAGGTAGAGAGGATGGCTTGGTCTTAGTAATTCAAACAAGTCGCTGTGTCCTTGCAGATAGCAAGGATTGCTATAAACAAGCCCTTTCTCTGCTGCAGTTGACTGGGCTGAGACTCCCTAGCTGAAAGCCACAGACTCATCTGTGGCTTGAGGATCTCTGTGAGTGGTATTTGGAGTGGAGCCTGAGAAGGTGGGAAAGCTCTGCCCTCTGGGCTTCAGTGTGACTTCACTAACACCACCGTTCTGTGTTCTACTGCACGCTTGCTTCTTTTCCTTCTGTACAGTGCCAACACGGGCTACATCAGGCTGAGAGGCTAGCATCTGTCTCTCAGTATCATTTCTTGCACCACACCTTTCCCTCTCCTTTTCCAGTGCCCACTCTGTTCTGGCCCACTCTCCATGCCTACCTTCTCTAGGTTTGTGTGATTCCATCTCAGAAGGGGTTTCCTGATTTCTCCTTTTTCTCCCAAGACATTGTATCTTAAAGCCTATTCTCCCATCAGATGGAACTTTCCTTGTTCAATACCTGACTCCCCCCACCAGAACATCAGTGTGTACTCTCCCTGGGCCTATTTAGTAATCCTTTCTTTGTCTCAACTAATAATGTGCAAACCATAAGAAGCACATCTTTTAGTCTTTTACAAAGACTGGCTTCATTCTCTTTTTCCCACAGGAGTCTAGCCAGCAGCAAGTTCAAGTTTATTGTTGAAAAAGAGAGAGAAAGTGAGAGAGAGAGAGACACACATAGAGAACTTCACTCAGAAATAACATTACAAGTTGTTTCTTTCTTAAACTGTGAGAAATTATTATTTAATTTCAAAATCAACCATCCTCTTTACAATCAATCTGCATGTTTGTATAGGAACAGATAATACCAAGTAAATTTCTAATGCTAATTCTGGTTAAAGGGGTTATAAATTATTAGAAATATTTTTTGCTAATTTTATTTTCTAATTGGCCTAAAGTGTTTAGGAATTGCTAGTAGGCTGGGAGGTAGCTGTCAGCAAAGTGTTGGCCTTGCAGCCATGAAGACTTGGGCTCAACCCCTAGATTCCACATTTTTAGTAAGAACTCGGTATGATGGTGTAAGTTTGGAACCCTTCCACTGGGGAGATGTAGACAAACAGATCCCACTGACACTTTTACCCAATGTAGTAAAATCTGTGCTGGTGAGAGACCTGCCTCAAAACTCAACAATAGACAGCACCTAAGAACCATATCTGAGGTTGTCCTGTGGCCTCAAGAGATAACATATGAACACACACACGCACACACACACACACACCAATACACACTGCCAAATATATATGCACTTACACATATACATACTACAATATGCACATGCATACACAAAGGAGATAGCATAAAGCTTGAAAGCAATAAAGCAAATAGCATTTGGGTTCAGGACTTTAGATCTTGTCATTGTAATTATGGCCCTACAGGTGGACAAGCCAAAGCACAGCATGGAATACAGAGGCTCTCTCTATCTGTGTGTGCCTTCACCGCAGTATTAAAATTCTGTGATATGTATGGCAAACACGACTGAGCAGTATCTTCTAAAAATACTTTTCATGTTAATGTGCTTCAGTGCCTTTCCACCTGCATGTTTGTGAGCCAGGATTCTAATGTTACATCAGGATGCCCTTCCCGGTATCTAACCTGGCCAGAGTAGATTGTGTTGGCTTCAATAAGAAATGAGGAACACCTGTTCAGCATTATTTACTCATCGGTATTGCTTCAAAAGCTGCAGTGCCTCCCTGACAGGCTCCTACTCTAGTTCCCCTTCCTGTCCATTGTTCGTTCGACGCTCTACCTTCTCCAGTTTCCCTATGGCACATGTCTCTGTGAGGGTTTGAAAAGAAGGCATTGGTTTCATGAGAAACTGGCCAGGCTGACATGGAGGGCAAGCGTCCGTGCCTCCCAATTGACCCCAGTGAGCCCCTCAACACTGTGACTTAGCCTCTGCAATATCACATGACAGTGGCTTCCAACAGTTGCCATGGACAGCCAAAAGGGTTGAAAGTGCCTCCCCCACAGTCATAGTATGGGTTAAACTATTCGACTATTTAGCCCTAGAGGAAAGGGCCCTTTACATTTATTCTAGTAATGGAATTCAATTAAGTGTATTAAGCAAATTTTCAGGCATTTGCTTGTCAGTAGCCTCAATTCACACAATTTTCTCTACAGTGTGCATTTCTCTCAGAACTCTTTCTAGTTCTCCCTCGGTTAGTTTTGCTCTGTGTCTTCTTAATCATAGTTGTTAGTCTTTTTCTCTTTCCCTATAAACCATATGCCCCTTCCATTGTTTTGGTTAATCTCTGTTAGTTCAAAATAATGTGTTATCCTATCATGGTGACATCCTTTTTATCTAACTTGCTTCATTTTTTCTGAAATCTTACTTTTATCATAGTTATCATCAACAGCTAATTTTTCCCAAGCCTACAACCTTGCATTGGCTTCCCAGCCTCCTCCAGCTCATTGTCAGGTACAGACGCTCCTCCTTGATTGACAGGTAGAGCCCACTCCCCCTACCTACTGACCAATCGGTCCCTTGCCATTTAATAGCTGAGTTACGGGAGAAGATGCTTAGTAGACACTGTCATTCCTGCACAGGATCTTGGTCCCTAGCTCTGCTGTGAGGTACCAACAGCACCGCCCCCCCCCGACACACACACACACACACACACACACACACACACACACACACAGAACACAGTGCACTCTGTGCTGTGCTCTCCAGGGCCTTAGACACAAAGTAAAATAGAATGGGAAAATGCACCTAATATCCCATCAACAAATGTCTTCTAGGCATGGTGGAACACTGTCGGGGTGATTTCCTGCCTAAACACCCTGCCTAGTTTGGACCTAGTTAAATCATCTACCCATTCTCTAATCTGTTGACTATATTCATTCTTGTGCGTTGATATCTAAAATTGTAGTTCCTCTCTCTGTATTCTCATTCCCACATCTAGATTTTAGCACCATTCATATTTGTTTGTATCTGGTACAGAGAGTACTTTCAGGAAGCGTTCATTGAATTCAGGGAGGGCGCCTCATTCAGCATAAGACAGACAGAGGACACTGTGGTACAATGACCCTTCATTCAGAATACGCATTCAAAATACAATAGGGAATTCTTCTTAAGAATGAGTTTTCAAGGGACTGGGGAAATGGGTCCATCAGCAAATGGCTCACCTCAAGGCATGAAGACTTGAGTATGATTCCCAGAACCACGTTGAGAAAAAAAAAAAAAAAAAAAAAGACAATAGAACCTAGGTGTGGTGGCGGCCCATGTTTGTAATCTCAATGCTGGGGAGGATGGAGGATGGGGCACGCAGATCCCTGGGATCCATGATGGGTAATGACGGATCCCGGAGCCAAGCACAACCTTTTCTCTCTCAAGCTTCTGATCAGGCGTCTGACTCCAGCAATGAACAAAGTAACAAATACGGTGGCTCAGAGGTGTTGATGTGGATTGACCCTGATGGAAAAGAAAAGAAACAACAAAATGCAGTCACTTTCAAATAGTACCTTATTCCTCACTCACAATTCATAGGTAATGCCTAAGGACCGCCCACATGCCCTTGGAAAAACAGATAGTGTCAATGTTGGTTGCATCCGACCACTCAACTCTGCATGCTCTTAACATTATTTCACATTTTTTCTGTTTTTTTTTTTCCCCAAGTGCTATGTAGTAAACACATACTGCTATGCTCAGTGAGAGAACGGATGAGAAGTACAACTTTTCATGATTAAGTCTAAAGGCTGAGTATGTTGTTTGACTGAGGATGAATCTAGAAGTAACTAATGAATCAGGAGTTTGAAGATCGAGTCCCATAAACAAGTACAACAAATTGGTTTCGAGCCCACGTGGGGTTTTCTATAGGACTCAAAGCCATCAAATTCACAGTGTTATTTAAAAATCGATATTTTCTATGACATGTCCATAAGGAGAAGAAAACTCTTTTCTTTATAAACCTATTAATAATACAACTCAAAACAAAATAGTATATTTTTAAAACCTATAAAGCGCCATTCATAGAAGTTGACACAGCCAGCAACAGCCCCAATCTTTCATTTAAAAACATCAAGAATAAATAGATCTTAATATCCAAAGAATACTTGAGGTCAGCTGCTCAGTGTGGCCCAAGAAACGATGTGCTTGCAAAAACTGTTCCGCAGATCACAATCTTCTGGCATTATTGTTAACAAGATTTCTCCCTTAATATAAACCAGCACCCTAACAGTAAAGGACTTCGTGGCACTCAAAAGGAACAGGATTAGAATGTGACCCGGGGAAAAGAAGTGGCGCTTGCTGGGCTCTAACTGTTCCGTCTTCACCGTGTCTTACCTTTAGTAGTTTCAGCAGCCAGGATTGTTGTGGCTGTGCTCCTCAGGGCAAACCTGTGACCTCCAGAAACAGTGTTTATACCTTGCGTGCTTGGGAAACTGAACCCCCTCCCAAGGAAAGGAGCATGGTGACTCCTGTGCTTCCTGAATATCTCTGTGGAGTCACAGCTTTGGCAAGGAGACTCTCTGAGGGCCCCTATCCTAATCATCACCTGTGTCAATAAACGTGGATTCTGCCCAAATGGTTGGATTCTTTGTGAGCAATTAAGTGAGCCTCCTCAGCACACACAGGTTATCTTACAAGCTCTGTTCACACAGAGAGGTAAATTAATCTTCACATGCATGAGAAGGGACGTTAAATACGGCTTGTCCACTGCCTGGCATCGTATTTCCTGATGGTTAAAGAAAGAGAATCAAGCAAGATGCTTTCACGTTTATTGAAGAGTATGCAGCTGGCTGAATGCTCCGGGCACAGTGCGTAGGAGCTAAGTAAATGATAAGCCCTTAGGTTTGCAAAACGAAGAACAAGGAAAGTCACCCATGTGACATCTGTGAGCAAAAACCTCAGGTAAAGACTCCTGAAAAAAAAATGAGCACAGGCCATGAAAGGCCGCTTCTCAACTAGGCACACATGGGCAGCGTTATGAATTATTCACAGTGTGGTTCTATTAGTCTCTTCCAGCAACAGCTCTGAGGAGGATTAGCTGGGGCTAATTTCCAATGTGGCTTCCCTCGCCTTCTTGCATGTTCGGATGCACATATTTCCTAGCGTTGTATCCCCGTGAGTCTCCACACTGGAGGCTTGTTCAGAGTTGCAGCAGAGCCAATTCTATTTTGGTTCTCTCAACTGACTTGATGTTGGCCCTCTTTTTCTCTTTCTTCTGATTTTAATGATAGAGAAGTCTTACAAGGCATACCATTTTCCTCTTTCTGGCAGCATCCCTGTGATGAAAGAGTGTGGGGCTGTTTTCATTGTTCTTTGCCCCCTGCCCCGTGGCTTTTCTAACTCTTGCTGATGTTTTACCTCACGACTTTCAAAAAGAATTTCAGGTCAATTTTTCTACGCATTTGGATTTGTTGACCTTAGTTCAATGATGGTGGAGAAATGTAGATGTGAGTCTTTGTTGGTGAGAAGTTCACAGTACATGTTACAGATCAAGGTGAACTTGCAAAGCCTACTATTAATGTAACTTACGTAAAATCTTTGAGAGTGAATATTCCTTATGTTCCATTTAATTTGCAAAAGTGTCACTAATAAATGGCATGGCCATAGCAGTTTTGAAAGCATTTATGTGTTTATTGTATGGGGTAGGGGACATATGCACCAGAGTGTTGTGTGGAAATCAGAAAGCATCTAGCAAGATTCTGTTCTCTCCATGGGTCATGTGGCTTCCAGGGGGCTGAACTCAGATTGTTAAACTCAGTGGCAAGCTCTTTCACCAACTAAGCCATATTGCCAGCCTAATGTGGGCAATTTTTAAGAATCCAATATAATGATTGCAATAACCTTTGTTTAAAGTATTTTTTCATATTTTCCTTGTGTAAAATATTATCTCCCAAGTGGAACCCTCTTTGACCAGTCCATGTCACAATCTCCACTACATAGTGGCATGCTCTAGGTAGGAGCAAGCTGCCCTATTTACCCAGAAATTTTCATTATATTCAAACTGTGTGGTTTGCCAATATTATAAAGTGCATGAATGCCCATGTGTACTGCGTTGAAAATAAATGCTGCTTTATCGGCAAGGGGAAGTCTGCCTCTCTTACTGTTCCTCTTCTTCAAAAGCATAAGTTTACGAATATCCTAACTAGCACTGAGCATATGGGAAATTTTAACCTTTGTGCTCGGTATTTCACTTTAAATAACTGCAGAATATTGCAGAGGAGTAAACTGAGGTTTGCGGAGGTTACATGTGGTATTTAGGATCACAAACATGGAATGAGTTAGAGACATATTTTTATTGGCCTTTAAAAATTCATATAAAATATTTTTATCATATTCTTTGCCAGCTCTAACTTCTTCCAGACCTCTCTAGCCTCATCCCACACCCAACTTCATGCTGTCTCTCTCTCTCTCTCTCTCTCT
>JADRCD010226916.1:0-17294 GCA_019843815.1 Montemys delectorum
GTAGTATTGTTTATTTCATGTTTTTACACTATACTATGGTTTTCAGAGCAGCTTATATATTTCAGAAGTATTTATATACCCAAGGAAGACATAGATAATTAACTTGGGAGGTAGCTTGTAGGAAAGAGAACAACAAAGAGTGAGACTGAATGCTTTGCTTGACATTTTTAGCTCTTGTATCAAATTTGAAGAATAGGACTTTACAAGTTGCTCGTTCTCTGAGATGAATGTTTTTCCAAATTATCACAGCCAATGAATCAGATTCTTACCTACACCTAATGTCTGTGCCACCCTCCAAGCAGAACCATTGTTCATTCAAACAGTTGGTGAATGACTTTATGGATAGATCATTTTAATACATACACTATTTCTTAAATGAATGTAATCTGTTCTTTGTGGCCTGAGAATAAAGTCACTTACTCAAGTCAAATAGTTTTGACCATAGCAGGAAATCTGTATCCAAAAATCGTGCCTACAATTCATTTCTTGGCACAGGAGAACTGTCAACTCTCAGCTTAGCTACAATGGAGGTAAAATCTTTTGGTAATTTGAGGGTCATTGAAGTACAGCCTTTTTACAATGAAATCCAATGTCTAAAAATTGTTCTTATTTTGGGCTTGTACCACAGAAAGAGCCAAGATTTTAAACTCTACTAAATACAAAACACACAAACAAAAAACTTTACATATTTATGTTCATTTAAGAAAATACTAGTAGTGATGTATTATTTTGAAATATACAGTTTATATGTTTTGAGCTATTTGAAATTTCTACTGAGAAAAACAAATGTATTTGCAGTATTGCTATAAACAAGCATCTACATAACACTGTTAAATTGATTGTTCTATAATACTTATAAATTTTATAATACTTATAAATTGCAACTTTTATAATACTCATTTTATTGTTATAATATTTTATAAATTTTAAGGAATATGACAAAAAAGATACTGTAGGTATTGAAGAGGGGGTCTCTGAGAAGAGTTGGGATACAAAAGGGAAAGAAGAATGTAATTTAATTTTATTTACTTAAAATATATTTTTAAATGTTAACAAATTCAGACAAATTGAAATCATGTAACTTTTCTCATCATAATGCAATAAAAGTTAAAAAAGAAGAAAACATCTAATAAAATTATCAATAGTCTTGTTAGCTATGAAAGCATCTATAAACCACAACAATTATCATCAGACCAAAATGCCCATAAATGTCTAATAATCCACTGATTCTATGTTTTGCTTGTAGATAGGAGCCCAACATAGCTGTCCTCTGAGAGGCTATATCAGCAGCTGATTCAGGCAAATGCAGATACTCACAGCCAAGTATTGCACTGAAGACAGGGATGCCTATGGTTGTTTTAGGGAAAGAAATGAAGTGACTGAAGAGGATGGAAAGCCCACAGGAAGACTAACAATGTTAACTATCCTGGACTTCTGGGAGTTCCCAGAGACTGAGCCACCATCCAAGAATATCCAGGTACTTGTCTAATGTCCCTGGCTTATATGTAGCACAAAAGCTACTTCTCTGGCCTTGGTGAGAAAGGATACCCCTAATCTTCTATAAACTGTATGTCTCAGGGAGGAGGAAAGCAGAGAGATCTCACCCTCTCAGAGATGAAGTGGTAGGGGCATGTGGAAAGAACTCTGTGAGGATAGAAAAAGAAGGGGGCAATATTTTGGGTTGTAAATAAATAAAATAATTAATAAATATGTAAAACAGGAAAAAAGAATATAGAATCCTAGTATTTTTTATATTTTACTTATGTGACAAACTAGAATAGTAGCATATATCTACTATAAGTTCTGATGTCAATGGGAAGTATATACAGAACGGTTTTCTATGAAGGAAAACTTGAAAGTTTCAATAAGGAATTGTTTGAAAAGTAAAGAAATGTTTGAACTCTCCTAGGATATAATTAATTCAATTCATAGATGGTTCTGTTCTAGAAGGAAATTAATCCCTTTGGATAATTATGAAGACCATTGCAGCTTTATAAACAAGAATGTCATGACTGCTCTTAACACATAATTTCCTTGTTATGAATATTGTATGGTTAAAAACACTAATTTTTATTGACTCAGACTGATTAAAATAAAGGAATATATGAAATATACCTATATAGTGATATACAAGGTGCCATGTGGTATGAGTCATAAAGACAATGTGAAGTTTGAGGTAAAGGAAGACTTTTGGATTCAAATTTAATCACAGAATATGAGCCAAATACACTGTGTCTCAATTTACTTTTCCAAATTTGTTCTTGTTTTCATAAAAAAGTAATCATTTGGGAATCGCAGGTCTCACGATTTTTTCTGATTTGAAAGTTGGAATTTTATTTTTACTTACTATTAGTCTGTAATCTTTTAATTCAACATCATCTTTTACTTCACTTAGTTTTCATTCTTCAGTTAAAGCATTAAGTGTATATTACATTTCTTTGACTATTAAGGTGATGGACAGTTCCTGGAGATTTGTAAATCATAGTTCTTTGTGTATCTGTTTTGAATTTCCTGCAAATAATTTGTTTCTGCATCATAAGTGAGGAAGAAATACCCACTCTATGCATATATTGATGCAGTAGAATAGGTGAATCCATCTTTGTCTGCTTACAACATCAGGATTTATTTATTAGCAATAAACTTCCAAGCCAAATTTAATTTATAGAGCACAATGAAAAGCAGTCTCAGTTTGAAAAATAGGTAGCATGTAATTTAGGGATTCTGCTGCCCTGGTGAAACTCCATGACCCAACAAAACAAGTCAGGCAGGAAAGCTATTTATTTGCTTATACTTCCATTCACTGTACATCATCAAAGGAAGACCGGATAGGAAATGAGCCTGAAGACAGGAGCTGATGCAAAGGCATGGAGGGATGCTGATTACTGGCTTGCTACCATTATCTTGCTCAGGCTGATTTCTTATGCAACCTAGGATGATCTCTCTCAAGAATTGGTTGAGTCCTTTCACAACAGTAATTAGAAAAAGATTTAATGATGAATATTTTGGATGCATTTTCTCAAATGAGTTTTCTTCATTTCAGATAACCATAGTTGGTGTGTCAGGTTGACCTTAGACTAGCCAAAAAACTGACCCCTTGTCCACTCCATCAAATCCCTCTCCTCATTCCTCAGGAAATGTTGGCAGAGGAGAGAGAAATTGTGTGAGATCCAATGGGGACATAACAATCGACACAAGGCTTGCTAGACACTACAGAGATGATACACATATGAACTCAGAGTGATTGTAGCACGCTGCACATAAGCTGCAAGGTCTAAGTCAGAAGGCTTCATATTAGTGAGATGGAAATTTAGCACATTCAGCAATCCATAATGTATAAGATATTTCCATTTGATAAACACTCCAAAATGAGGTCATTTCCCAAGAATCTCGCACAAAATACAAACTACAATTAAGATCAGGCTCTATGCCCAGAAATAGATGAATAGATGTTAACACAAGTACAATCAGTGATATATTTGAAGGTTTATTATATCTCATAATACTTTCTATCATGTTTTAAGTCAAATGTTGTTTAGTTTTCAGATTTTGTTTATCTTTGGGATTTCCTTAGGCAAAAATGTATGTCTAGGTGTCTGTATTTTCTCCTTGTACTTTGACTCTTCCTTTTTTATTGTTGTTGGTTTGCTTCTTTTAATTTTTTTGAGATTTTTTTCTATTTAATATAATTTGATCTTACTTTATACATTTTATGTCATTTTCTTTTTTGATAACTATTTATTTTCTAATGAAAGCAATCATAAGAATGGGGATATGGGTGATGGTATACGAAGAGGATATGGGAAGTGTTTCAAGAGGAATAGTAAACAATATAGTCTATAAAAATATCTATACTCAATTAAATGTTATGAAAAAGAAAAATATATATTTTTAATTAACTTAGAAAATACTATATTTCCACAAGCTTATTTGGTAATCTATGGTTATTATAGTTATGAAATTACCACAAAATATTTAAGAGTGATGGTCACCACAGCTTGAAGATTAGAAGAGTTGCACCATTAGTCGATTGAGTAAAACCATAACTGAATCTATATTGACATCCCAGATGAACAGGACAAAATAAAATAAAAGTTTAATACCCATGCTGTACCCCTCAAAGCAGTAGATCTCACCCTCTTGGTTGGGATCACTTTAGATCTCACATATAAAATATCCTGCATATCAAATAATTATATGAGAGTTCATAGCTTGTCAAAATTATTTTTAAGAAGTTACAACAGAAAAACTTAAAAATGGAGGGTCACTAAAGATTTTTATTAAAGTGTTGAAGCACTGAAAATTTTGAGAATTATTTGCTTAAAGGCAACATTATTTTATACTGTATCCTCTTGGGTCCACAAATCTGTCATTGAAATACTTGTTATATTCATTGGCAAACCAAGAGGCAAAGAAAGATAACTGTCCTATGGCTTCCACTCAGTTCGTTAACACTCATTAGAGGACTGTATAGCTAACTATTCTCCCAAACTCATGTCTGTATGTATGTTTTTCAAACTTCCTTGCTAAGATGGCCAGGATCTGTTTAGTTTGCATTCTGTTTTCAGATTTTATTTATCTTTGGGATTTCCTTAGGCAAAAATGTTTGTCTATGTGTCTGCATTTTCTTCTTCAGTTCTCCTGAAGCTGATGCAATCCTGAGGCCAGATTCAGACTTTGTCTTTATGACATGGCTCTTCAGTGGAACAGTTGAATCAAATAATACCTAATGCAAATATCACAGTGATAAGTTTTTGTCATTTTATCAAATACAAGACTCAAGAACATCAGGTTCTTTGAGCTTTTCTTCCTTAACCTACATATACAATATCTATTTATACAGCAAGCATAAAATCGAAATGTGATTTCTTATAATATATTCTCTAGAAGCTAGGTTAGGAAGTAAATATCAAAAAAACCATGTGGATTTTACAGCAGTCATGTATGCTACTTTACACAAACACCAGAAATATATGAAAAATAAGAAAGTGCTTGGCCTATGAAATTTCAGTGAAGTTTAAGGCTTTATAGGCCATTAGCTATTTAGAATTAAGATTTTGGCATTAAGATATTTAGTGTGATGAAACATCTCTGAAAAAGAAGATACCGGAAGTACTAAAAGAAAACCTCAGCTTTTCTAGAATACAAAATGCTGGTCAGCTGGAGTGGAGAAATTAGCTCTGATTAAGAAGAGAGCACCATCACTGAGGTGAAGTCTTCCACGAACTATCCCCTGAGTGTCAGCACATTGAAGCGTTGTTCTAGTGATGATCAGGGTTTTTACTTAAACTGGCAGTGAAAAGTGGTAGTGTAACAGTCATCCAGACAGTATTAGTGTTGAAGGCATGAAAATGTCATATCAAGCACCTATGACTTGAGACTCTGAAGGTAAAGAAAGTGCATTCCTGTAGATTTAGCCTCATTGGCAGTTGAAACCCAAGACTATAGGGGCCATGCTAAGGTGTTGAAGATTAGCAGCTTCAAGACAGACTATGATGGCATAGTACTTAAAGTATAGCCCAGGTGAAGATAAAACAAAACAAACAAACAAACAAAAAAACAAAAAAACCCTCAGTGTTTTGGGGATGACATTATCATTTAGTGACCATCAAGAACAGGATCAGCAGTGCAGTAGAACTGGCCAGACACAAGAAAAGAAACTGAATATGTTGAAAATGTCAGAGCTGGAAAAATAATTCAAGCTACTGGGAAGAGCCCAGAATAACATGAATAAATCCCAGATAATTGGCACTGAGTTGTTTGTAGTGATGGATCTTTATTTTCCTTGGTTTACATTGTGACTCTGTTTAGCTGAAAGACTTTGAACTTTTAAAAGATCCTTTTGATTTCTAGAAAAAGTGTATTTATTTTATTTTATTTTATTTTGCAACCAAATCACAGTTTACCCCACCTTTCTCTCCTTCTAGTTCAACCCAACTTCCTTTCCTACAACTATTGCTCCTACTTTTTACTTCAGAATAGAACATCACATATTGTATCAATCTGTCATGGTATATAAACTTGAAGTACAATGAGGTATCTCCTCTTGTATTAAGGCTAGAAAAGCTAATCAAATATGTAGAAAGATCCTAAAGGCATGTAATAGAGTCAGAGATAGCCCCTGATCCCTGATAGAAGTTATACAACAGCATCATTCTACACAACCTTAACATATTTGCATTGGATCTAGGTCAGACACGTGTGCTTTCTGATAGTTTAATCCTTCTGAGTTCTAATCAACCAAGCATATTAGAATCTATGGGCTTTTTATTGTTGTTTCCTTGATCTATCTGGCTCTTAAAATATCTCTTCCATGTATTTTTCACATATACCATACTCTGAATAATATTTAGCAGTCTGCATCTTCTTAGGGTCTCTGAAAATCTTTCCATCATTTCCTGGGTTAAGCAACTCTCATGACAATTCTGATAGACACTAAACAGAATATAATTGCAAAGCAGAATATAATTAGGAATCATTTCTTTTTTCTATTCCCTTTTATCCATTCATCTTTGGTTCCATACTGAGTCTCTTGTGCATCTGACTTCTGTGTTGTAGGTTTCCCAGGCAGTGTCAATGGTAGGCTCCATCTTGTGGCATGTGTTTCAAGATGGACCAGTCATTAGTTGTTCACTTCCAGGATTTCTGTGCTATCTTTCTCAAAGCATATCTTATTTGAATGAGAATTTATAGGTCATCAGTTCTGTGACTACAATGGTATCCTCACATATCTATTTGATGTCTTTACTAGTTAGTTATGAGATGACTAATTGTGTTCCATATCCTTCATTGCCATGAATATTAGCTAGTATCGCCATCATTGATATCTGGATGTTTCCATTTCCCTAGTTTTTTAGATCTTTCCATCAGTGGCACCCTGATTCCATTTGTCCTCCCAGTGCTCTTTTCCTCCATCATCTACAACACCAAAATACTCCTGTTTTTTATCCCCACTCTATACCCTCTTACAGTACCCTTACTTCATCTACCCATAATGTCGATTCTGTTTCCCCTTCTAAGTGAGTTATTTTTCTTCTCTACTTGGAACTACCTGTTCTTAAATTCTTTGTTTCTATAGATTGGTACATGGTTATCCTAAATTTACTAATATTATCTACTTTTAAATGAGTACATGCCATGTTTGACTTTCTAGGTTGGGTTACATCACAGGATCATGTTTTTGGTTCCATCTATTTCCTGGCCAACTTTATGATGTTATTGTTTTTATTAGCTGAGTAATATCTAGTTGGGTAAATTAACCACTTTTTTAATCCATTCTTCTGTTGACATATAACTGGATAGTTTTGTGTTTCTGCTTTATGCATAAAGCTGTTATGAACATAAATGAGCAAGTGTCTTGTGGTATGGTAGCTGTATCCTCTGAGAAAATGCCAAGAAGTGTTACAGTTGGGTCTTGAAGTAGGTAAATTCCTAATTTTTTGAGAAATTGCTACATTGATTTCTGAAGTGGCTATACTCCTTTGCCCTTTCATCAGTAATACATCTGCAGTGTTCTAAAGAGATCTGTTCAAAAGGGTAGGCTAATATCTAGTGATTTTTATATATTTTTATTTATACCAAAAAACATAATAATAGCAAATATCTTTAGTAAAATGAATTTCTACTCATTCTTACTTACTGGAGCAATCCATCATAGATTTCTAATCCAACATGTACCATCTCAGGAAGATCACCTGCTATTTATTATATTATTGGCTCCTGATACAATATGAGATTTTAAGGGATGAATAACATATGAACAGTGCAGTTTAATAGCAATTAATTTGTATATCAAGCTAACAATAAGTAAATTGAACTGATTAAGCTCATGTGAACACGGCCAAAAACTATGGATTTCTGAGATGAAGGAACCTCGCATAAGAAAATGCCTCCAAAATATTCATCTGTAAATCATTTTCTTAATTAGTGATTAATGGGAGGATGCCAGACCATTTCCAGACTGTTCAGTATCAAAAAGTTTGTTGTGGGTCTATAGGAAATCAGATTGTGGAAGCCAAGAGAAACACACCACTAAATATCATCCTTCCTTGTATTAATACGGGCCTCCAAAGTCTAGCCCTATTTGAGATCCTGTTCTGACTTCATTTGATGATGTACCATAAATGGCAGTCTAAGCCAAATAATTCCTATCCTTCATGACTTGATTTTTTCTATCGAGTTTCATTTCAATAATAGAATCCATAGTGGAGATATAACACATGCTTCAAATTGATCCTGCTTGAGATTGTTGTTTATGAAACAAATTGGCCCCAGGAATTGTAGGTAAACAATAAATTCTGATAGTATAGGCAGACAAATATGAATCCACCTGTTCTACAGGTGCAATATAAACATAAATATGAGATTTTTTTCTTCACTAACATTCCAGAAGCAAAAATCTCAGAAATTCTAAAAATCTTCTGAATGTGACTTCATGGAGTCATTCTTCTGAATAAAGATAATAATCATTTAAAAAGATTTAATTAAAGAACTGTACTATATACTTAATGATTTTATTAAAGGAAAATAGAAGATAATGCTGAATAAATGATTATGGATTAATGGTGAACAAAAATATTTAGTCTATTGAAATATTAAAATCATGAGAAGCATGATTCTAAAATGACTAAATCTTGCTTTATTTTTAACAAATGAAAATTTGGAAAAATTTGAAGGCAAATTGTCAAAGAGTGTACTTGACTCATTCTCCACAAATTACTTTTCAATCCAAACACCTCCTCTTCATTAAAACATAAAATACATTTAAGAGTTACAGAATATGTCACATTGTAGATCACTATGAAGATTATTTCATATAGCCATTTATTTTATCCAGTCTGTATCTAAAATAATTGTGTTCGTTACAACCTTACTAAAGAAAATCAAATTCCTAACTAAGGTACTGTGTGGTAATAACATTCATTGTCTTCTTCCTTGTTTATACAGCTGTACTGTTCTCTGAAACAAGCCACACGGAATAAGTTTCAGCTTAAAGTACAGAACAATTTAAAATTCAAATAACTAGGCTGAAGGAGTGTGCCAAACATTTCCCTATACCTGCACTAACTCCTCACTCAATCTTGCAAGATTTCTCAAAGCCATTCTATATTAACTACAAACTGGCATGAGAAGTTACAGTAAGATAAACGCTATCATCACAGGTTGTCACATGAGTAAAATAATAAAAATAAATGCACATGTGCAGAAAACACCAGAAGAGAAGGTCCAGCCCAAGAAGGATAACTACACTCAAGAAAATACAAGAAATACATAATTTCTCATCATTAAATCCAAAAGGAGGGTAGCACACACACTCACCCACACACACATACATAAACACACACACACACAACCACCAACAATATCAAAATAACAAGAATGAAGAATTGCTGGTCACTAATTCCTTTCAGCATTAATGGGAACAGTTTCCAAATGAAAAGACATCATCTACTAGAATGGCTGTAGATGAAACATGTTCCATCATTCTGCTTTGTACAAGAGAACACTTCAGTAACAAGGACAGAGATTACCTCAAAGTAATGTGCTAGAAAATGATGTTCCAAACCAACAGATTCACAAAGGATTATGGAGTAGCCATTGTAATATCTAATAAAATGGACATTCAACAAGAATTATTCAAAAGAGTTGAGAAAAGAAACAATGTTCAACAGAGGAAAAATCCACCAAAAGGACATCCCAATTCTGAATATCTACACTTAAAATAAAATCACACTCACATTTATAAGGGAAATATTACTACTGCTTAAATCCTATATTGAACCATGTTAATAGTGGTAGACTTCAACACCCTTCTCTCACCAATTAAAGGTAATCCAAACAGAAGCAAAATATAGAAATAATGGAATTAATAGATATTGGCACAAATGTACCTAACAGATATCTCAAGAATATTTTAGTGAAAAACAAAAGAACAATAGCATATGGAATCTTTTCCAAAATTTACCATATACTCAACCACAAAGCATGCCTCAATAGACAAAAGAAAACTGAAAAACAAAACAAAACAAAAATAAAACAAAACAACAAAAAACCAAAACAAAACCAATCAACCAATAAAACAAACAAACAACACTCTTGAATTTTATTAGATCACCATTGATTAAAGCTGGATTTCAACAACAACCAAAACAATAGAAACCTACAAACTTATGAAAACTGAACAACTTTCTACTCAATGCCCATTGTTCAGAGCAGAAAAAAGAAAGAAATTAAAGATTTTCAGAAACTCAATAAAAAAATCAATGCATAACATACCCCAAATTGTAGGACACAATTAAAGCAATGCTGAGGAAATTTTATTGCACTATGACCATCTACCAAATAAGAAGAGGAGACCCAAAGAACCCCAGAAGCACAGGATTCTGCAACAGGGGCTGACCTACAGTGATGATCTATAAGTCAAGTAATTTAGACTAAGACTACAGACTCTGAAACTAAATTCTATGGAAAGGTGACTGTGTTTACAGTAAAAAGTTTACAGAGTATAGTGACACATCAGAGCCTCAGTCTTTGAAAAATACAGAGAAATTGAGACTGCCTAGAAACCTTGTATAGTGAAACTGGCCAAGTAAGTAGTAATGTAAAGAGTGACACCCTGCTGATGGCTAGAAAACACAACTTCAATGCGTTTCCTCATCTGACCATGAGTTATAGTAAGGGAACATTTTTTGCCTAAAATAACTGTCAAACAGAACACTGGTCCTACTTATAATTTACTATTTACTGGTTTATAGAGAAATGGCATGAGTTGACTACTCCCAGTCTTCTAGCTACAAGGTAGCTTAAGGATTTTTTTGAATATCAGCACATTGAGAATAATTTCAGCAGTAATAATAATTTTGAATTCTCAGCAGAGAATCATGCGGTTCTGCCAAGTAAGATGCATGCCTGAAGATGTGGCCTTCATGATAATTTTCACATGAGAAAAATACTTTGTTTTTATTTATAAGATACAACACATCAAAGAATTAGGCCACAGATTTCTAAGACTTCAAGGAGGCTTGTGTCACCTTGAACCTAGATAAACTATTGATTGAGAAACAGAATCTATAGAAAACTAGAAACCGTGGGAAACTTTTATTCTGCTTATCTATAAATGATGCTGAAATATTCAATAAACTATGCCTTGGTTCACTGTTGCTGTGCATCTCCTGAGTTTTGATTGAGGTAACCCTACCCTTGGACCTCAAAGCACAAGATGACGGCACTATTTCACCAAGTAGAAGATTAAAAGCCATCACTCTGGAATGTACAGGCAATGAGTAGATGAAGATACATGATATCCAATAACATCAGTATGTCCTTGGTAATTATTGAGGTTTATGAAAATTTATAAAAAGTAAGGATTAAAGACATTGAACATCTCTGTGGAGAGGTTTTTGACTCAAATTTTATTGTTTAATGGCAATAGAATAGAAGATAGTAATCAGACTGGAGTAGTGTATCTGAGTGTCTGAAGACAGGAAATGAAGAAATGTTATAAAACATAAATTTACTACTTTTGTGCATATAATGACTCTCAATTGCCATTGTGACAGTTAACAATTTAATATAATTTCTACTTTTTCAAAAAGAATTTGAAGGTGGTGATTAAAGATACAGTTTACAAAAGAATGGACCAGCACAACAATTTACATGCAGTTAGTCCAATTCATCCCAACCTAAGAGTTCATTAGAAGGATGTAAAGGACATAGGTGTTGATGACACATTGATAGTCGACATTATATGCATTAAGCTGAGTGTACTTAAAACCTTATAAAAACATGGAAGAACTTATCTCTCAAATAATTGAATGAGTAAGCCTAAGTATAATAAATATTTTCCCCAATAATTGTGCTTATATTTTATTATTGAAGGGGAAAAGTAATAACTGATCAGAATATAATAAAAGAATTACATCCAAATGATCTTCATAAAATTCTACTTCTAAGGTGCTTGCATATTTTTGTCTACAGGATAATTCTGATATAATGTTTCATTTCCTAGTTGAAAAATATAAACAACGAGTAGCAAACTAAAAGATAGTACACAGTGAAAAGCAAATTTCAAAATTTGCAACTGGAGCCATTGGTTCTACATTTTCCTTTGGAAGATGAGTATTAGATATATGCAGAATGAACTAGAAATTCACTAACCGTTACAAGTAAGCATCGGGAATGTCACTCAAGTTCTTTAGTTTATTATTGTCTCTATCAGAGGCAATGAAAGCACTTCATTAACCACACATGACAAGTTTTTCCTTCTATTGTCATTGAATTTGTCAGACATAGTTGTTTTGAAATACCTTCTATTAGTATGTTGGTTACAATTTGTGTTCTGTGCACTACTTGACTCAACCAAGACTATTTCCTTGATTGTTTCAGTCATGTCTGCTTTCTTAGTAATGTTGTTTCTCATAACTCTGCTGCTACCATCAAAACTTACAGAAAGAAGGGTAAGTTTAAAATATGTGATCATCTTAGAACTACCAAGAATGTGAAATTGCACACTACTTCTAAGTCTTAGATTCCAAAGTACCTGATAGGTGACAACATTCTCAGCATGTCTTGGAGGAAGTAACAGGGATATGGAAATAAGTGAATGAGTTTACACTCTCTACTCAACTGTAATAGCCATCAGTGACATAGGCAGCTGGACACTTCAAAATGGAGATGTACTACAAATATAGGTTTCTTATCACACCTCAAATTGGATATTCACTAGATTAATGTGAATGTCAATTCATAAGACATGAAGAATTGAGTTTCAATATGAAGCACCTCTTTGGTAAGAATATTCCCACTGAGAAATGTGAGATAAATACAGAAAAAAAAATCTATCAATAGATTAAGAATTTGATTTCAAATAGTATTGATTGTAAGGACCTACAGCCAAAATTATCCTTTAACCTGTATATCACCTGAAGTGTGACTCAATCTCAAGAGATATATAACCCCTCATGCCTTTGTAGTGTACACATTTTCTTGTTGTTGTTATTTGCTTGTTTGTTTCAGTTTAGTTATTTTATTTATTTTCACAGAAATTGTCAACTATTCTACTGTCTCCCTCTTACAGAGTTCCCCTCCCCTTTGCCTCTGAAATGTTTCCCCCACACCAGGCAGCCACCTTCCATGGGCCATCAAGTTTCTACAGGAATAGGGTCATCCTCTCCCACTGATGACAGACAAGGTAGTCCTCTGCTACATATATACCAGGAGCCTTGAAAGCCCCTATATATCTTCTTTGGTTAGTTGCTTGCTCTCTGGAAGGTCCCAGGTGTCCAGATGAGTTAATACTTTTGGTCTTCTTATAAAGTTTCCAACTATTTCAATTCTTTCAGTCATCACTCTAAATCTTTCATAGGGGTCCCTGTGACCTGAGTCCAATAGTTAGTTATATGCTCATTTGTCTCAGTCAATTGCTGTTAGAAACTCTCATAGAACAGCTCCTTTCTCCAAGCAAATCACATCATCAGTAATAGTGTCAAAGTTTACTGACTGCCTATGGGATGGATTCTGGATTGGCCCATTCACCTGTCAGCCATTTCTTTAGTCTCTCCTCCTTTTTTGTCCTTGCATTGCTTTTGGACAGAAACAACTTTGGGTCTAGATGTAGAAGGTAAGTTGGTATACCCATTCATCTCTTTGGGGCCCTGACTAACTACTACACATGACCTCCTCAGGTTTCATCATCCCACCATTGGACATTTTGGCTAAAGTCACCCACATTGAGTCCTGTGAGGATCCCACCTCTGGTCTCTGAGACTTACAAGAGTTTACCCCAACTTCTCCCCAGCCCTGTAAGCTGCATATTTCCATTCATCCTCCTGTTTTCCTCATATCTTATGTTGTCCCACTTTTTCTCTTCCATTCCCACCCAAATTCTTCCTTCCCTCCGCCTTCCCTGATTATTTTGTTCCACATTATAAGTAGAATTAAAGCCTCCTTGCTTGAGCTTTCCTTCTGCTTTAACTTTTTAGAGTCTATTGGGAATATCATGGGTTTTCTGTATCATTTGGTTAATATCCATTTATTATTGAATACATACCATACATGCCCTTTTGTGTCTGTGTTACCACACTCAGGATAAAATTTTCTAGTTTTATCTATTTACCTGCAAAATTCATCATGTCCTCTATATAAATGAGTATTATTCTACTATGTAAATGAACCACATTTTCTTTATCCATTCTTTAGTAGATACATTTGTGTTGATTCCAGTTTGTGACTATTACCAGTAAAGCTGCTATGAACATATTGGAACTTCTGTCCTTAGGTTATGTTGGAGTATGATTTAGAAATATGACAGCAACAGTTAAGGTGGTTCTTCAGGTATATGTCCAGTTTTCTGAGAAAAGACAAGTGTATCAGGTTTTGTGATAAAAACCTTTATCCGCTTAGTCTTGAGCTTTGTTCAGGGAGATAACCAAAGTGGTAATATTTTAATCTACTATAAACTCCATGGTGGGTGCATACATGTCTCCTGGCACCCACCAAAATCCTCTGGATTTCAGAAAGAAAGACAAACATACACAGCCTTCCATTTAAATATGTCTTAAACACTACAACTCTGCCTAGAGGAAAGTATGCTCACTATCTTTTTTAAACTGTCAAGAAGCTACTGTCAGACTTGTCTAGTAGTCAAATGATCATTAATAATAAAATAACTTTAAATTTCATATTCTCTAGATTTCTGATACCTTTGAAGACTATGTACATAAGAGATACATGAACCATTAAAGCTTGACTACTCTTAGCTATTTCTATTTGAATAATATTGAAAACACTTTGTTATAATTAAATCAGAATCTACCATACACATTAGTTTACTGTCTCGCCCTTAACTTGGGTTACATAATCATTCTAAATAATTTGTAATAACAGCTATAGAAGAACTGAGTCAAAGCTTTCTATTTTTTTCTTTTTTAGTAGATATTTTCTTTATTTACATGTCATTTGATTTCTCCTTTCCTAGTTTTCCCTCCAAAAAAACAAAACAAAACAAAACAAAAAACAAAAAAGAACAAGAACAAACCCCTGTTCCCTCCTCCCTCCCCCTACTTCCCATTCCACCCTCTCCTGCTTACTGACCCTGGCATTCCCCTATACAGGGGCACAGAAGGAAGGACAATCCAGCCTGATATAGCGATCTTTTGAGAGGCTCTGACAGTATCCAATACAGAAGTAGAGGCTCACAGCCATCCATTGAACTGAGTACAGGGTCCCCAATGGAGGAGTCATAGAAAGGACTGAAGGAGCTGAAGGATCTGAGCCCCTTAGGACGAACAACAATATGAACTAATTAGTATCCTCAGAGCTCCTAGGGACTAAGTCAGCTTTGTATTCTTAAGTGAGTTGAATAGGCACAATGCCTATCTAAGAGGAACTACTAATTTCAATCTTGTACCAATATACAAGGATTTGTACCAATGAATACCTTAAATCTCAATCAATATATAAATTCTATATCAAAGTAAGAAATTATAACATCAATTTTGTATCAATTTACAGTTATCTATCAATGAAATATTATGGCTATACCATGCTTTATTCAACCATAAATTTAGTAATATAGCCCATCTACTGTCTCCTTGTTTAAAATCATGACCGTTTCCAAATTATTCCACAAGATGACAACCAATCTATAATTTATGAAATAAAACCAAACACTCAAACCCAAGGGATCTAGATGATGACTCTCCACAACTACTTCCTGTTGAATAAGGGCGATGAAAAAAATTTAAAGGGCTGAGGAGGGGGTTGAAAAATTAGAAAAAGAGGTTAGACTAAAGAAAGTAAGCTTTAGCATCTGTTATACATTGTTTGTATGTTTAGAAGGCTCAGGACTAGAAGTTCTGTACCTGTCTGAAAGGTTGGAAGGACTAAGTCCATTGGGAATCAGCAGCTATTCCTGAAGCTGTTTTGGGAGGCAGGTATGTGGAATAGCAGGTCATTTCAGCATCCCTGTGGATGAATCTTGTCAGAGTTGTGTGGAATAGCAGGTCATTTCAGCATCCCTGTGGATGAATCTTGTCAGAGTTGTATATTTTGTAATATATGAATCTGTCCTGTTTAATGTTCTCTATTTTTTCTTTTGTGTAGCCAAGATCTTCAGGTGGTATTCTCCTATTATAATCTCATCCTTATCCTTCTGGAAGGAATGCAAAGCCTTTTGTTCTTTCCTGTTAACACAAATACAGAGTCTCTTTAGCAAAATAGCACGCCGTTAGTTCAGTAGCCTGAAATCACTAAAGGTATAAACTAATTCAATTTATTAATTTGACATCTCTTCCAGAAGATTTTTAATATCATAACCACTGTACTGGCTAGTTTTGTGTGTCAACTTGACACAGGCTGGAGTTATCACAGAGAAGGCAGCTTCAGTTGGGGAAGTGCCTCCATGAGATCCAGCTCTGGGGCATTATCTCAATTAGTGATCAAGGGGGATAGGCCCCTTGTGGGTAGTGCCATCTCTGGGCTGGAAGTCTTGGGTTCTATAAGAGAGCAGGCTGAGCAAGCCAGGGAAAGCAAGCCAGCAAGGAATATCTCTCCATGGCCTCTGCATCAGCTCCTGCTTCCTGCCCTGCTTGAGTTCTAGTCCTGACTTCCTATCATGATCAACAGCCATGTGGAAGTAAGCTAAATAAACCCTTTCCTCCCCAACTTGCTTCTTGGTCATGATGTTTGTGCAGGAGTAGAAACCCTGACTAAGACAACCACCAAGCATGTAACCACACACATTTTAATAATTAAAACTGAAAGACCCCCCAGAGGTGGGGAGACCCTCACTCAAGTCTCAGGACAACACGACCACCCAATAACTCACGAGAGACCAATCTTGCTGCAATCACACAAGGTTTATTCAGGCCAGATCTGGGGTTGAACACGTAGCCTAGCAGGCCAGAGGAGTTCGACCCAGAGCATAAAGAGTAAGGGGTATTTAAAGGGAAAAACCACAAACGGGGGAGAGGTGAGGGGTTACCAAGGATACATAACATAAAAGCAGTGGGAGATTCTAAAGAGACTCACTCTCTAGTTGAGTCAGGGTCATGAGCAGGTCATCCTGCCCATTTATTGTCTAGAGGAATGTGGTTCTGGTCATAAATTTTATAGATACTCATTCCATAGTTGTGTCAGGGTCACAAGAATGTGGCTGTGGTCAATGCTATTTACATTATAGCTGGCTACTCTGGGAACTTACTAAGATGACTTATATCCTGCCCGTCATTCTAAACCTTGTTTGAAGGGGGTCTGTGACCCACAGGTTCCTGGAACTGACCAGCCCACATTCCTGGCCC